>VZRS01000900.1:315640-396334 GCA_013398055.1 Ifrita kowaldi
CCCCCCACCCCTTTCTTCTGGTCTTTGAGAAAGAATCTGAAGGGTGTGAGAAGATGAGTGGTACTTGAGAAATGAAATTTCTGATCTATTATCTGTTAGTGAAGGAAATAATTTGCTGAGGTGAGATAGATAGAGATGTACATATATATCTTCCACGTTGTCATAGTTTTATATTGTGCCTTTGGCCTCAGTGTACTGCCTAGTTTCTTTGTGTCCTGCAGTGCAGACTTCAGACAGAGGAAAGCCCCTGTCCAAGTGTGCTAAGACTGGACTGCTGTGGTTAAAATGGTTTCCCCTGCATCTCCCTCACAGCTTGCAGTTGTCTGATTTCAATCAGTGGCAGTTCTCTCCACATGTCTAGCCATCAATCTTCTGCTCCTGGATGAGTGTGTCACAGCATGGTGCATGTTGCAGTTAAAAAATAGCTTGCACCGCAGCTCTCCCTCCTCAGTCATTGATAAGTATGCCTTTGATATTTTTATTAAAAAAGAAAGAAAACACATTAAGATATATGTTTCTTAAAAAAAAAAAAAGAAAAAGAAAGGAAAAAAAAAAGAAAACCCTAAGGCCACTGAAGCCCTGGAGGCTGTAGGAACAGCAGGAAGCAGGGAGGGAGTTTGGGGTTATGTGGTTATGATAAAGGTATTGCTTGGTAAGTTACAGTTCATGTAAGAGTTGAGGATTTCAATCTTTATTGCTTTCCACCCTGCACTCCTACAGTGATAAAAGTTCTCTGGACATTGTGTGAGTCTCCAGTGTTCATCTACTTCACACCCCTTCCTTCCTCCACAGTGGATAATAATCGCTATTTGAAAACACAGCTACTCAGGGATAGAGGGGATTTTGTACAAAAACTAAGCGTGTCATGGTCCCTTGCACTCAGTTTTGGACCCCCTGGAAAGGGAAATAAGTGACTGCTTCTCTGTTTTAATTAATCTTTTAAATTACAAACCTGTCTGCCAGTCCCCTAGGCCAGTTTTCCTCTGTGTGGCTGAAGTACATGGTCAGAAGCATCCAGATGTTGCCCAATAGAGGATGGGGTTACCTGTTGTCACACAAGTGTCCTTAGCCAAACTAAAATTACCTTCTGAAAAGACTGAAGGTACAGGGGGTCTGCATAATAATTCTGCTTGACAAAGCACTTTTCCATGACAGAGCTCAAAGCACTTCATATACAAAGGCAAGAATATTATTCTTAGGTTTTTTAAATTGAAAACTCAGGCACAAGGAGGAAAAGCAAATTGTGCAAGGAGGCAAGTGAGCTCAAGGACTATAAAACTCCTTTCTCTCAAGTGTCAGGGTTGTATTTAGAAGGTGCTCTACTTAGTATCTCTGCCAAGTAATGAGCTTTTACTGTTCATATATTGATGGTGATGAGATTCACCAGTTAAAGAGGGATTGCATAAATAGTCTTGAGTCAGTCAGGCTCGAGCCTGTTTTTCACAAATGATGTAAAAGTCCATTTCATTTCTTGTGCCAATTGTTCTAGTTTAGAAAGAAAATGAAAGGGGAAAGCAGCCAGCTGGGAAATAATCACATTTAAGAAAGGCAATTAAAAACTAACCACTTGGGACATAACGATTCCTTAAGCTAAAATGAATATCTCAGTGCTACATTGTCTCTTTTCAGTCAGCAATCTGCAGTGAAATCAATTGAATCTCTAATCTCCACATATTTTTAAGAGTCCTTCTCCATGATATTAACTAAAGTCCCTAAATCTGGAAAACTCACCCACAAACACCCAATTCACTTTCTCATGGAAAACCATCTGATGAAAGCCAAAGGAAATAGTTACTGTTAAAGCAGAATATGTTTAAGCAGAGTAACTAACTTCAGGATGAAAAATTTGCCACCAACACCATTAATTCATAAGAAAGGTTTTTTTATGGTCTCTTTTATTTTTCATTGGACATTTTTTTGGCTCATTCTTTCAATACGGTGACCAGTCAATTCTATTCCTATGCAAAAAGCACAGCAAATGTTATTCTCTCTTCCTCCCCTCTAGCAGGCAACACATCTCAAAAAAGCAAATATACTTAATAAATAATGATTAAATAGGAACATTTGTAGCATAAATTTGTTTCTCAATAGGATTGAGTTATTTAAGAAGGTCTAGAAGTTGATATAAAATCATTGCAAATGACACCAGAATTGGAAAATACATGTAATGATGAAGACATACCAGTGTTGCACAGAAGTATTAGCTGATTTGTAAGTCTACTTCACCTGTATGACCATTAAATGCCACATGAAACGCTGGCCTCCATTAAAAGACCTCTCATTAATAATGAAAAATAGAGATTGTTTTTACAGAATGGTTGACAGTCCTTAGGCCCAAAGTGACTCAGAAAAGGATTTAGTTGTTTTGCTGTACAAACAGACAAACAAG
Source organism: Ifrita kowaldi (assembly GCA_013398055.1). Lineage (NCBI taxonomy): Eukaryota > Metazoa > Chordata > Aves > Passeriformes > Cinclosomatidae > Ifrita > Ifrita kowaldi. Next base: position 318,030 of record VZRS01000900.1, read on the forward strand.
AGGTCCCAGGGCAGCAGAGAGGCTGAGCCAGCAAATACTGTCCTGGATGTATCTATGGGAGGAGACTACCAGATAGAAACAAAGGAGTTTTACTACTATGGATTACTGACAACCAGTAAGATTATTATTGGGATATCTCTCTCCACTTTTGAGTGGAGGTGTTTAAGTAGGATGTTGGCTATTTGACAAATGTTCAGACGAGAGCTACAAACAGAAAGCACGGTTACAGTTCAGGCAGCAGCAATGGATTTCATATTGGGAACACTTAGTAAAACTCTTTGGTCCTGTATTCCACAGGAGGTCAGGCTACATGACTGTTATGATTCTTCCTGACCTTAAATGCTATCAATCTATGAAACATAGACTTCAAGTCTCACTCTAAATCATTTTGCTTTCATTTGACTTCAGTGAAGCCATTTAACATGGTTGAAGTTGAGCATATGCTCAAGTGCTTGGCTGAGCACAGGGGGACTTGCCCTCTTCTTGCTGACCCTGTGCCAAAGTGCTTTGTTGAAACTGTGCCACAAGTCTTTGTATGTCATCAAAGGTGCAAATGAGAAAAGCTCTGGCATTCATTTTTTCATGGCTTTGAGTTCAGAAGCTACTCTTCTGTTACATATTTCTGTGTAAATCCTTGTGCAATGTACAACAAAGCTGTCAAATGGAACTCCCTCTTCCTGGCCTGTTTTGCTGCTCTAGGATACAAGAAAAGTCTGAATATTACCTGAAACATCACAAGTCACCCCAGGTACATTCAAGGGTTGTATGGACAGGCCATTTCTGTAATAGTGGGAGGCAAGACACTCCTTTTGGGGGACATAATTAGCTCAGCCTACCTACCTGAACAAAGTATTAACAAAGCTACAGCTTTTATTGGTCTAAACTGTATGAGACTGAATCAAACCAAATTGATGGAACATGCCATGACTATGAGGGACTTTTCCATGAGAAATAGTAGTTAGCATTTCAGGCACTAAAGTGATAGTGTTACAATATCCTTTTTCACACGCTTTGGTTCTTCAAGGAATTTCTTCATAAGGAATTCAGAGGATCCAAAGAGATATTTAATGTAAGGACTTCCTGACCTAAAAAAAAACCAAAACAGAACCTAAGTTAGGCATTCTTTTTCAGTATGTGTTTTTCCACTGAGGTAGCCATATTTTTTATTTCAGTCTAGTAAAAAAAACCCTCACCCTATGTCTTCATTTTTAAAAGACAGAAAATTCACAACTTCTATGATAAATCTTCCTGTACTTCTTTAAAGGGCAGCTCACTTTTAAAAATATGTGTTGAGGCATATTATGCAAGTTATGAATTTCACATTAAAAGCAAATAAATCACCAATTAAAAGCAATCAAGTATTCCATTTTGAAAGACTTACTATAACACAAAAATGAAATACAGACTGTGAAATACTGTGGGAAGTGCTTATAAAGTTCATTATCACTTTTCATATTTTCAGCAGTTTCAAAAGCCAGAGAGAATGTATAGACTCACATTTTATCTCAGTCTTTCACTTTGCTTTTTAGTACCTGTCAGGCAACTTCATCCTCAAGGCTGAACCATAGGGGCATTCCTAGTAATTTAGATATTCATCTGAGCTAGAGTATGAAGCAGTTGATTCCTTGTTAGGCTGAATGGCTAATGTGAGTGTTTGCAACTTCAATTTACACCTTGCAAATTGTATTATTTATAGCAGTTTTGTCCTAAAATCGCTAGTTACAGAGTTCAGCGAAAGTTAAAATGACTTAAGTCTAATATTAGATCACGCCTGCTGTGCAGTGCTGACTTTTGCTTCTGGAGAGCTTGGTTCCATATTTACAACCCAGACCACAAAGAAGTGCAAGCCAGAATTCAGCCCCAGTAAAAGTAACCCACAAACATCTCATTAAATCATTCAACACACAATACCAAAAGCTGAAAATATGGGTGTGCACTTGCATTTTCCATCTCCCTGCAAAACTTTAGCTCTGAAATGGTTTTCCATGACAGGAAGTGATTGCATATTGCGTCTTTGATATCCAGGTTAAACAGATCCCCAAAAATATAAGAGCTGGGCATGACTAGAGTAAAGTACAGCTCAGTAAACTTTAAAATTTAGGGCCTCTTTTGAACTAATATCACTTCACTGACCCAACTTTAGAGTGCAGCCCCATAAACAACTGAAAGAAGACGAGGAAAGTTGGACACTGGAATACTGCAGAAATTCCTAAAAGGGAAAACTTCTATGCCAACCTCATTGTTAAAGGCAATGTAGTCAGCTCTAATTATATAAGGATTTTCATTCTGCTTGAGGATGACGTTAATTCCTGTAACAGTCTTGTACTGGACTTTATCACAGAGATGCTGCTTTCCCATCCTGGAAGGAGGGAAATGAAGAAAGGAAAGAATACCCTAAATACCAAAACACCTGCCTGGAAACATAAAGTAAGACTAACACAAAATAAGACTTTTGTTGTCTTGAATAATTGCATATAATTATGTTTTTTCACATTAACATTTTATTTCAGAATCGACCAAGGAGAATATTTCATATTGCATGGATGCTTTTCTTCAATTAACAATAATAATAAAAAACTTTGGAAATGTCTCCTCACTCTGGAATTGCTAAGCCATTATGGAACCAAGCTAACTTTTTTGAGTCAAAGAGAAGATTCTGTTCTTAAAGTTACATATGCAGAGAAATGAAGACTGGATCATTGCACAGTCAATGCTTGCCAATGACTCCTTAAACTTAATTCCTCTCCTAACCTCATCAGTGTGTAATGTCTTAGAGGTTTTGTGTGATTAATAACATGGTGACAGATATAGAGGTGTCTCTTGCATGATAACCTATAGGTGAGGTGGAAAGGACTTGACCTTACAGAGGGGATTCCTGTGGGAGGGTGGCAAAACACATTTACACAAACTTTTCTCCTGCCCCTAGATCTCTAACAGCTGATCACGTTTTTGCATCTTAGCCTTTTTGCATGCATAGCAATTCAGCCTTTCTTCTCAGCAGATCATTTCCCAATTTGACCCAGCCTTTTTACTGTGACCTGCAGATCTATATCAGCACAGAAGGCCACAAAAACTGTCTTTTGAGGCATTAGACCCTTTTTCCGTGGACATTCGCAGTAGCATTTTTATTCCTGTGCATAGTATAATAATGAATGAGAACACAATGCCCTTTTATCCTGAAGGGAATGGCGCTTCTTTGGCATATTTTACCCATTACCAAGCTACTGGGCATACATTCCAAGTAAGTTCGAATGTCAGAGCTACTACATCTAAAGGGCCACATTAAAGAGATCCAAAATCAGCCCAGTCTTTTTATATAAAGCAGTAAAAGCTCTCCAACTTAACCTAATAAATTACTGTTATAAAAACAGTTTTATGTAATGTGCAGAAGTCTAAGAAAAACTGTTTTAATGGTTATAGAAAAGGAGAGATTTGCAAATCTGTGAATATAAGTTAATGTTGTGCATTTTTCAAGTAAATGGAGAAAAAGAGGGACTAAAAATTGCCAAAGTAAAATGTAAAATAATGGAGTCTCAGTTTCATTTTCATCCAGCTAGCTACCCTGAAAATGAAAAGGCTATTCTACAGAGTTCTTTTTAAAAGCTGGATTAATTTGACTTTGGAAGTCAATTGCTAGGAAGCAAGTGCAGTGCCTGCACTTTCTGTGACCAGCTGAAGGACACGAGAACAGACAGTGACTGAGCTGAGCTCTCGTGAATAATTTACCACATACAAAACATTTTGACCATGCTGCAGTCACTGAGATTTTAGTTATTGACTCGAATAAGGTCCAGAATTCAGCCACTTTTCTTTTTGATTTCACAGAGCTTCTTACAACTTAGATACAGTAATGCATATGCACCTAGAAGTGCAGTTTTTTCAACTTACTACTGAAACTTGGAAAAAAAAGACTCCTGAACTCTGACATTAGATTAAGACAGAATAATAGATTCAATAATAAACCCATGAAATAACAATAAAAAGGAGGTTCAAATTAATAGGAATGTGGCTTAAACCTGAATATGCGTGGTGAGTAACAATGAATAGAAGGTGATTTTCTATGCCTAGACACTATAACATACGTACTTGTAAATACATTATACCTAAAAGCCATGAGCTGGCCTGCCTACCCTGTTTGAAAAGGGACACCTTTTCAAAATATCCTCAGCCACTACTTTGTGCTCTAAATATTTCTACAACCACTTTTTTTCCCTGTATTGTCATATTTGCACCTAGTTTTCAGCCACTTTTTAATAAAATGTAGTGTACAGCCTATACACTTTCTGCAATTCTGCGCACAGGTGTTTCTGTAGCTGACTGGCACCTCGGCCAGGGTGTAATTCAAATATTAAACCATGTTACATGGCTGTGTTAGCCATTGCTGTGATTACCCTGTGGTTTATATACCTTCTCACCACCCAAACATTTTAAAGAGTTTCCATTTTTCCTGGTGATAAATGTATTTTAAACACCCACTCTGCCTATCAGAAATTATGTTTGTAGGTGTCAACCAAGCCCATGCAGGCCACCAGTTACAGAAATACTGCACATTGTTATCTTGTTTTTCCTTCTCCAGTGGAAAACAGCTTTAGTCTCCAGTGTTTTCCAAGCATTGTTCCATCTCCAGAGCAATGGTATACGTTCTGTGGGAAGACCCAAAATGTCCAGTTCTGTAGAGGAAATGGAGCTAGCACCTCATACAGTCTCCAAACACTGGAACTAATTTGGGTTTCTCTCCTCATTCATACAGTCAGCCTTCTCTCCCCACTCTGCTACACCTGTTTTCCTTTTCAACTGAAGTCATACAATGAACTGATGACTGAAGATTTTCCTATTCACAATCCTTGCAATTTCTTTCCAAGTCAGGGCACAGCATGATAGCTGCATTTAACTTTATTTTGATTTTTGGGCCAAATTCAGAATAGTACCACCCTGCACAAGCCATTGAAGTCAGTGAAATTACACAAAGAGGAATTCAGCTCACTATTACAAAGGCTTTAACTTATTTTCCCAGCTCACTATGAACACTAATTGTCTTGAAAACTTTAATTTCATTTGTAGTATCTGGCAATTTTAACTCTCTTTTTCCTTATTTTGCCTGCTTAGTGTCTCCACCCATTGTGCAGTGATGCTTCACTTCCCAAATAATCTTCAGTGTCATTCAATGCCTCCAACTTGTTGGGCATCCACAGCTTCATTAATTTGCTTGCCTTATGAGCTCACTCACTTCTGCACACCCTAGTTATCTCCAGGCATCTCACTGCACTCTCACAGCTGGGAATTCTCCTGTAATTCACTGTGCCTGGTTATAAACTACCAGGTTATCCTTAAAGAACCTCCCCAACTCACTGGCCAGTCTGAAAATCCCAGTTGTCTCCCCTATGCCAAGCAGTAATTTCTCAAAACACAACGCTTTTCTCCTGTCAGCTCTAATGACCAAGACAATTTGTGCTCGTGCATCCTGTTGAAGGCACTCAAACCTCTTAGTGGGAGAATCCCAGCACGGCCAGGAAGCCCCGGTGTGCGTGGAGTTTCACATAGAAAATGTGAGGGGGAACTTAGCAAGAGGGAGTGCTTTGCCCCAAAGGACATACAACACAGTCTCTAGAGGGAGTGGGGAAAGAAACCAAACCCGACAACAGTGGAAACACACAACGACTGAGAAGGAAGATAAAAATAGAGGGAGGTGACATGTCCTTGAGGGTAATGACAGAGGCAGCCTTCTTTAGGCCAGGGTCCTCACTTCTCAACCTTAATTTCAGGCATCAATAAATTAGGTTTGCTCGCATGTGGCAAGAGAATAATGAAGACGAAAATCTCACAAGCCAAGTGCTTTACGGCTGAATTTTTGTATGGGTGGCAGTGAGCTGGGTCAGTGCCCCACACATTGCTCAGGAGTAAGGTAAGTGCTGAGGATGGGCTGAACACAGCATATGCCACATCTGTTACTTACCAAGGGATGGCTGCTGCATCTGTGGTTTTGCCACTGGTTCCTCGGAGCAAACACATCCAGTACAATATTTCCCTGAGCAGCAGCTGTGAGGGGATCACTTAAAATTGCATAAAGCATTAATCTGAACTCTGAGACAAGTTTGGTACTGCACAGTTGGACATAAGGCAAAGTGTCCTATGTAGTGAAGGGAAAGGGGGAAGGGAAGAAGAGAAAGAAAGGAAAAAAGAAAAGACAGTCCTGTCAGTGGTTTTAAGCTGCCACTTTTTTTTTTTTTTAAATGGAAAAATTGTTACAAATGGGTTCTTCAACATATGTTATTAATTTCATTGTACTGGCTTCTTGCCAGTTAAGCATCAGTCCTGGTTTCTTTGCTTTCAGTTTTAACTAGCAAAACTCATGAGATCATTAACGAAAATGGACATGAACTTTTTTCTCTTGCACACAAATGTTTTGGAGCAACTGAGTCTTCTGAAGCCTTTTATTTAATAAAACTTCAGCTTCTTTTTTTTATATATTTTTTTTAATAGGGAGATGTGCTCCTCAGCAAAATGTGGTGTTTCTACTATAAACAAAGCAACATGTGAAGGACTTCAAACACATTTACTGGTACTGGCAAGAGTAACAAAATCAGAAACTTTTAAAAATGCTCATAAATGTGAAGTAACATTTCATAAAGACATGGCTATTTACTTTGGTCAATATATAATACGTGCAAGAGACCAAAGCGATACGGAAAAATAACAATGAAAGAGACTGTGGTTTGATAAAAATATCTACATATGGAAATGTTGATTGAATGTTATTAATGTTTGATTTGGCTTGCAAAGAACTGCAAAATCCGCTTGAAGAAAGAATGCCGTTTCATGGATTTCAGTGCGAAGCAGCATCTCCCACATTACGAGAACCGTGCTGAGCCCTTAATCCAGCACACACACTTGCTGTAGGTGTGGGCAGGGAACACAGGATCGTTTGAAGAAAGAACTGGTTTATTTTGCAAGTGGAAACTGGCATTATTCACTCCAAGCCATGGAAACAGAGCCTTGTAGCAGACACAAAAAACAGTGGTCCTACTGGTCACCAAGGGTGCTGGTGCCACTGTTTTGCACCCCAAATGCCTGCAGTTTCCACACCTTGCCCTCTTCTCAGCCAGCACAGGCCTTTTGTGAGGTCCTCTGCAACCCCTGCTCCCAGTACCCACCTCCAGGGCTAAGCTGAAGGCTGTGCTTTCTGACCTAGCATGTGAGAGGAGAAAAAAAACTCTCTCAAAAGCTTGGTCCTGCTCTGCCTACTGCTTCCTATCTGCCATGTACATGAAGCAAAGGTTGTTGGGTGGTGGGTGCTGGACAGGACCTGGCAGAGAGAGTCAGCACCAATGTCCAGAACACTTTACATGTTGTACATGTTATTCCTTATACCTATAAAGAAACTGTCCTTCAGGAAAGGAGAAAATAAGTTTCACAACTACAGGCATAGCCTCCACGTATTCTTACTACATAAGAGAAAATAAGTCCTAAATACATAAATTAATAACTATATCTTCCCATTCAGCAGAGCTACCAATATGCACAAATAACAAGGCTGGAGAAAGACATGCTCTTATTGCTTCTATCCTTGTCCTTAATTCCCCTCCTTCTCTCCTGTTGTTTAGTACATGCTCCTATTACATCATGTCTAAAATTAGATTGAAGGATCAGGCTTTCTTGTGAAATATTCAGCACTACTTCCTTCAGACGAGACTAGGAATTCTACAGGAAAGGCCTTTTTTTCACTACTTTTTATGTCTTAGCCTGATCCTGCTGCTGCCAAATGAACAAATGTCTTTGCCTTGGCTTCAAAGAATCTTGGGCTGGGCCATGCAGCCAGAGACCACAACATGGCATACTCATTAGATAAAGGGAAACGTATGTCTGCGTGTATAAATAGCTGATCTGCCTGCTAGAGCAGATGAAATCATGCTCAGAGATTTCTTTTCTAATTAAAAAATTATGATTCAAGTGGAACCAAAGCCCTTCTCCTATGACTGAGCAGCCCTGCAGATTATACTAGAAAGAGATACAAGAATACATCTTCCTACTCTAAAGATGCAGAAGCCATGGCAGACAGATAGGGATATGCAGAGGTAATCCAATACCCAGCGCTCTGTTACACACAGCTATGCAGGCATACACACAAATGTATGCACAGTTTCCAAGGAAGCTGCTGGCAGTATAGGCTTAGAAAGTACAGTTTAGCCAGATAAAGGCTGCATATCACTACCTTAACTGCCTGTCTCGTCCAACAAACTATTTTTCACAGCTTCTCTGTAGTTATATTAAGATGTTTTATTCAGTGGAGAGGGATGAATAAGAAATTAAAGCTGCTACTTCAAGGGTTTATGCAACTTATGTTCAACTCCATGGTTTACTCAGAGAGTACTCTGCGCTGTATATTAAGTATCTGTGCTCCTTACATAATTTTAAATGCAAATTTTCCCTTTCCCTCAGATGACTTGTAAGAACAGGTACTACAAACTGTAACGGAGCATTTTTAATGGATTCTTATTTTTGCACAGTCTGTTTAGTTCCCCGTTACTTCTCTTTCACTATTAGGAATATTGATGGTCCCGAAGGTCCCCCAAAAAGTGTATGGCTTCTAGATCCCCTCAGCTGCTTAAGACAAGGTCAGGCCATTTAACTGCTGAACCTGAACCTAAAAAGGATGATGTTATTTTCGTTTAGCTTGGATTGTCTCAAAATGCCTCCGTGAAGAGACAGGTGTTTAGGTAAGGTCCAAATTTATGTTCTTTGGTCAGGATTTACCTGATGTAATTTTAGTCTTATGAAAGCTGGGTGGTCAACACTGTGCCTACATCAGCATTTTAGTTGCAGGCAGCAGAGTGGTTTTGCAGTGAATCCTGTGAGCATGCAGTACTGATACTGCGGGCTGAGCACCAAAACTGCTTTGTTCTCCTGGTCTGCTCCTCTAGCAAGAGGATACTTGGATATATTTTCTAATGCTGACACAGCCCATATCAAGCCTCCTTTATGGGCAGTAGAAAGAAATAAGAGGCAAATAATCTGCTTTATCTGAGACAGGCATCTCAGGGCAAGATGAATGAAAAGGACCATTAAGCAGCTTAGATGTGCACAGTGAACTCTGGTGTTTTGAGTGAAGAGAGTCAATCCCTGCCCCACATGTACAATTCTACTTACACTCAGCAACAGGTGAGGAACTAGCCCCAGATCATGTGATGCACAGAAGGAGCTATGGGGCAGCCCTATGTGACAGGAGGGGACATGACCCTCAGGGCAACATGTGCTCAGCATCTCATCCTGGGATCCCATGTACAACTCCGATACAAGCTTGGGGCAGGACTTGTTGAACTGAATGCAGCTGGGAACAAGAAAGTTGTTCCCAGTTCCTAGCATTGTGAAGGATCTGCCAGTTTCTGATATCTCCTGCCAAATTGACACTTGTAAGCCTCAGAGGAGGGACTACAGTATTGTCTCCAAGTTTGTTACAGCTTTTTATTTTTGACATAAAAAAAGGAAAACCTTCAAAGAAACAAACATTCCATTGAATTAAAGACATGTCGAATGTATCAGCACCAACAGAACCTACTTCATAGAAGCTGTATAGAACCTACTCTACATGAACATCATCACAACATACAGAATAAAATTCCGCTTTTCTTTTCCTGTTAAAGTTAACTGACATGTTTCAAATTGAGAGAAGTAGTTTTATAGTTTTGTTTGTTCTGTGATTAGTTATGTTCTTTTTGAGAACTTCTGCATCATCCATTTTCTGGAGCTTTAAGAACTCACTGTGGCAGTTGCCAAATATGTAAGCGTTGCAGCAATTACACTTTCATTGCCCATGAAAAATGGACTTGTAAGATTTAGATGGCTGCAGTTCTTTGGTGCTGAAGGTATTTTTTAAAATCTGGGAAAAGATTTTTTTGTTATCCTTTCCTTTAGTAGAGGTTAATACACACTCAAAACATTAAAGTTTGATAGAAAAAGTTATGATGTCTTTGATTGATTATTTTACCAAAACATTCCTTTTCTGATCTCAAAGGAAGACTGAAGGCAACCAGAAACACACCAATGATTTTGTCGTATACCAAGATTTATAAGATAATATATTTCACAAAGAAAATCTATTTGTCACATATGCTTGACTAATCTACTAAACAGGCATGACTTCAAAGGATACATAGGTGCAATAACACGCTCACACAGAGCAAGTGGCAGGACTGGGATGTAACACTCTCAAATTTAAAGAAAGTGGCATAAACATATGCTACAGAAAGGAAAAATGTTTACATACATGGCAAAAGGCAAAGTCAAATGAATTTTTATCCTGGCTACACATAGCTACATACTGGTTTTCGCCATAAATTTTTTAATAGATATGCTGCTCTGTCAAGATCAAAAGTTTCTGAGGAATGTGCTGATTTTAAAAACATTTTGTTTCAAAAGTGAATGACAAGATACATGTGCTTTTGAGTTTTGCCACAAAAAGACGTTTTTGATTTTATACTGTATGTATTGGAATATAAAGATTAATATCTGAAACGAAAGGAATTTGATCCAAGGAAACGTCAATTTTTCCACTCATGGCAGTGAATGGGTGAAGAGCAACCTAGCTAGTTTTAAACTTCCCTGACACTCAGCCTTAGTAGATGTTTTCTTATTCCTCCTGCTCCTGCAGACATCCCTGCTTTATTTAGGTCTCCTGGAAAACTTTCATTGACATAGTGTGCTGTAAATGGTAGGTTCTTTTTAATGCTGAAGGCCTGATGCCTGTCCCTGGTGAAAATGCTCTGATTGATCTTGCCAGGGTTTTAAAACACAGCTTTTGGATGAGAGCTTGATCAGATTAAAACATTAATGTGTCTAACTGCCCCAGCTCCTGCCCATGAAGCCTTCGGGCATCAGCTTAGTTTACTAGGCACAGCATCTCTATGCACTTTTATTTAACTGCTGGTTTATAGCAGGGTATTGTCCTGTACAGTTCTCCTTATCTATACTTTTAATGGGTGTTTATTGTTTGTGGCAAGCAAATAAATAAAACACCCTCTTAGAATTAGAAAACTGAAATGTAATACATATAAACCAATCAAGGAAATCCTACAATATGGCAATGATTAACCACAGCAGCAGCAAAACAAAGATGTTCTTATGTACTGGAATCAAAACAAAACAACCAAAAACCCTTCCAACAATCTTTTTCATAGGTTACTAACCAAAACTACTAAATATACCATGTGTTATATAGAGCTGATCATCAACAACCAAACAGATTTCATTTGCATGAACTCTGAAGTGATTTTACATTGACTGCGCAGCATACGCGTGCACTCCTGAGGCCCTCTGGCAGGACTGCGGCACTGGATTTGCCTGGAATGCTGTGGTTTTGCAGTCCAGATGTATATGCTGGTGGTGGCTTGGGTTTTTGGTTTTTGTTTCTTTTTTTTTAATGAATGGGAATCATGGAAAGCAAAATAAATACCGTGACTGCATGTAAAAACATGGGTGGGATATTCTAAATTAGGGTAAGATCATTAAAATAAGAAAAACATTTCTATGTCCAGCTCTTTTAAATTATTACTTGAATATTTTCTATCTGAAAATGACTTAACAATGCCATCCTCCACAAAAATATGAGGTCTCGTTGAGAACCATTTGGTCTTGTTGAAAACAGCTAGGTCAGTTCTCCAGTGTTCTCAGTGTTAAAAAGACTCATCAACAGGTTCACTCAAAAGTTACTACAGAGTAGCAAAAACTAAACCAAGCCCAGGGTGGAACGCATTATTCAGAATTTTATTTTCAACTGAATGTCACACTTGGTAGAATAGAAGAAGCTGAATAATAAATGGACCCTTGGGTCAATGTGCCAAATGTTTTTACTTCAGAACATTTCAGCCCTCAAAACTTTTCCACTCATTCACCAGTGTAGGCACATCAGTAATTCTGACTTAGCTGCAACCCTGGCTATGTGCAGACCCAGAGATGTGTCATGGAAGGTTGTAAAAGTGTTTTCTGCTCCTGCAACTGTTAACGCTGCTCTGCTTTCTGGTTGTGGTAAGCCATGCCTTCGCAGATCAGAGCTTTCCAAAGAATATTAGTCATGACACTTCCTGACCCTGCCAGAGGCAGAAAGTTCTGGAAAATTCAAATTGTGTTATTAAGCACTTTCCAGCTCTGCTTAACACATATCAGGAGTGCAGGTAGCCACCACACTTTTCACTGAGCTTCAGAATATCTTTAGGTTTGTCTGGCATGGCTCTGGATGGTGCAGACCCCAGCGAGGAGGAGAGCAGCAGTCCACGGGAACAGCACAGCAACTCCACACTGGACCATGATACAGAGAGAAGGTCCCTGCTGTACAGAGCTCTTTCCTTTAGCAGCTTGAAAATCTCACTATTTCTTCTGACTATCTGCATTGATTTTCAAAGCCTTTTTGAGCAAAATTTCTATACTTGTCTTTCATAAAATAAAAACTGAGCACTCATGTGTTCTCAGGTACATTCACCCCCCAAAAAAGGGTGCCAGCCCTGCTAGGTGCATTTGTAATAAAGAAGTTTACCTTGCAAGGTAGTGCAAATTTACTTGGGTGACCTAATCAGTCCATGGTCAGTATTTTGAATTCAATGCATTTAACTCCTGAGCCATTCAAATTGCAAAATGTGTGAGACTGTCCCGGCTGTCAGCTGTATGTGTTGTCAAGTACCACAGGGTTGTTGTTCACAGGACCTTTGAATGGAAAATCATATTTTTCTTTTGGGACAATAGATTAGATAAATTGCTTACTTTTTTGTTTGTTTGCTTTTAGTTAAAATTACTGAAATGTGTATGCAATGTAGGTATGTTCAAACCAAAAGTGACACAGGAACAGTCTTCAGTAGGAACCATGAACTTGGAGAACACACATTGGTTTCTGAAAATTTCAGATGTAAAACAAAGGAATTTGTAAAGCCTCATATATACAGATACACATACCCACATATAAGTTTCTGCATAGGGAATATATAGAACTAACTCAGCCAGAGGAGAACAATGAAAGTAGGATGGCAAACATTTTTTAAGGCAAATCTTCCCACTCTTGCCAACATTTTGCTCTTTTTAAGGTGTAGGACTTAGTTTTTATGTAATGCTTCTGTCACTAGGTTCCTATTCAGGAGAATGTCTGCACTGAGTATCTTTACTAATGAGTGACAAAGATGTTTATAAGTTTTGTTGCAATATGAAAATGCAGAGGATCAGATACAATCAGCAAGTTTTGTAACAGATTTCAAAAAATGCAATTCCCATTAGTCTGATTTAGTTATTCCACAAAATGGACAGCTTACTCGCTTTCTGACTATACTATTTGGTGCTCACAAAGAGCTTTCACAGTTGGTTTCTGAAGGCTGGAGCAGCGACTACAAAAAAGTTCCTCTTCTTTTGGTGCTTCACTGCTCTCATGCAGCTGTTGTTTTAGCCTCCTGTACAAATAGGTTTAAAAAATAGTCACTTCCTTACAAATAACTGTTCACGGCATCTGGAATGACAGGGTGGGCACATTACAGTAAATGGTGTTTAGAACGAAATGTTTTGAAAACAAAGAAACCACATGCGCAAACAGTGACAAAACCATACATAACCATACAAAAATGTGGCTTATCTATTTTGACTATTTGCTTTCTTTACATTTTTGGATGTTTTCACAGAACACATGTGGCCCTCACTTCCAGGCATACAGTATGTAATTTCAGGGTTCTCCAAATGGGGAGAATAGTCTGAAAAACTGCATATAATTAGATATGGAATACTTTTAACAGCGGGAGGGATTTCACACTTACAGCCTAATTTACAAAACTTTAAGCTTGGCACTATTTCAACACTAGCACTGGAAGTAATAATTTTCCTGGCATTTTTTTTGGCTCCTGGAATTATTTATGTCTATACATATATAATTTTAAAGTCACACACACAAAAATAATACATCTACCTGGTTAGTGATAAATGAAATGCGTTAGAAGCAGTGTCAGAATGAAGTCAGAAAAAAAGTAAACACACACAAGGCCCATACTTAAAAATTACAGCTAATTTCTTTGTTTATGAAAGGTCTTGTGGAAGTTTCCTGTGTCAGTGAAAGTGTTTCAGACATTTTTCCTGATAATACAACGGAGTCAATTTGTATGAGATTTACATAGAAAACATGCTATCACGTAGGCAACACATGAAAAAAAGGAGCTAGGAAAGCAGATTTGTCAAGTAGGTGAGCCAGAGACATCACTTCTGAGTTGAGATCTAGTAGAAATGAGAATAATAATAACACGAGGACCAGATGATTACACCTATCATTTTCATTCCTTTTATTGACCTTGTTCTAAGAGTAGAATAAAGGCTCGGCAGGCTCTGAATTATTCTGTGAACTGCAATCTCAGTCATTCCTGTTCTTATGGATCCTATGCATGACTTCCTTTCACTTTTGAGGCTTCAGACACTAAAAATGTCACCTTATTGGAGCATGATAAATAGCAGAGCATTCGTCTAAAAGAGAGTGCAATAGAGCTGTCACTAAGACAATATCTTACTGAATTGGGGTACTGATTATTTAGCATCCCATAACTGTTAAGCCTGTATTAGAAGGAAAAAATATGTTTCATTTTTGATAGTCTGTAGATCACTAATAGTGATTAAGAAAAACTAAAGTAAGCCAATTACTTTGTGATGATACCCAAAGCAGTGGGTTTTGAAACATATCATTCCTGGAAAAACATACCATGTTAAGGTCCTGACAGTGGTGCATAGTCATGTTTTGCATTACATACATAAAGAGGTCCAAAAGATTTTTACACAGAGATACAAATATCTGCTCCCTTTGCAGCCAGTGAAAGGGGGAGAATTTCACATCCTTCTCCTAAGGTTTGCAGAATAGGTTCATGGCTGCAGACTTCTAGGTTACAGACCTAGTCTCCTCTTGAAGGCTGTGTACTTGAAAGAAGGCACTTCTTGTGTTGTAATGCAGGTGTACAGTTGTCCACTCAGGATCAGTCTTGGGGAAGTAAGAGACTCCGTGCATGGATCAAGGCATTTACATTGATTTTTTTTCTTTCTTTCTTTGGTTTTTGTTTGTTTGTTTTGTTTAGGTTATCTTACTTCATTTCCCACCTCTTACACCTTAACTCTCACACTGGCTGCTCTTTGGAGGAAGAGGGGCTCACTTCCTCCATCCATTAAGGTCTAGCTTGAAGCCCGTGGGGTTCAGGCCTTTACCAAGCATGTCAATAACAGGCTTGGTGAGTCACACATCTACTGCAAGGAACCAACATTGCTGGTCACTTAATGTCACACTCCAAGTAACCATCCCATAGTAAAACCTCTGACTTCACCAAGCCTGGGTGGGCTTTGCACCGGCAGTGAGCAGCTGAGATGACTGACATCCCTTCAGTAGGGCTCCAGGATGCACACTGCCTGAAATTTTTTCATGCTTTAAGAGCTCTCCTTAAACTTTCACCTATGATGAAGTTTCATTAAGCTATTGCATTATGAATAAAATATATTTTTTCTCCAAAGGCACACACATAATCTTCCCTCCATTCCATCTCTCTGGAAATAACTTTTAAATTTTGCAAAACCGAATGCCATAATGATAAAAGAAACCCAAACCACCAAACTATTCCACTACTCTCCTTTGTACTGCCAAAACGTCTACTTCTACCATTAATCACCACGAGGGCTTACATTAAATTCCACTTAATTACAGCAACAAATGGGCTGTAAGCATTCAATAATACCTCAACTAGACAGGAAGGAAGACATAAGGACAAATTCCTCAAGGGTCCATATGTTTAATATATAGCATGTATGTTAAGAAATGCATCTTAGCACTGTGGCATGTTTCAAAAAAACCCCAAACAATTTGGGTAGTCTGAAGGGAGTTGTCTTTGAATACATATTGATAGCAGGACAGCTTTTTTGCTGGAGAACAACAACCATAAAAAAACCAAAAACATAAAGGGTTATTTGGGTAAAATAGATACAAAATGAGAGTTTCATTTGTTCATTCCAAGTTCTGCAAAAATTAAAAAAAAAAAAAAATGAAGGCATGTATTTATGACTCCATGCCTATCACATTTGGGTGATTGAAACATTCATGCATCTGATTCAAAATCCTCTAAGTCCACTAGTCTCTCCCCAGTGTCAGGATCACATGTGTAAAAGCGAACACATGGATAAATCTTTGC
Source organism: Ifrita kowaldi (assembly GCA_013398055.1). Taxonomy (NCBI): domain Eukaryota; kingdom Metazoa; phylum Chordata; class Aves; order Passeriformes; family Cinclosomatidae; genus Ifrita; species Ifrita kowaldi. The sequence continues at coordinate 334,199 of VZRS01000900.1, forward strand.
CACTTTGGGTTGCTAGTGGCTACACTTCCTGTTCCACCCTGCATCTTACAGCTTTTAGCTCTTTCCATGGGCCTTTCCAGACATCATCTTAAAATGACACTTCTATCAAATCCAACAAGGTTGAAAAGGAGCCTCAAAGGCCTGTAATCCTGCTATGCCACCTAGAAGTCAGGGGTCCCCCCATCTATGCTCCCCGTAGTATCTGCCCCCCCAGATACCTATCCTGGTCATGGCTCTGAGCGCTTGGAACAGAAAATCAGGCCAACCTCACTCAGTTTTCCTGCTGCCCAGCATGGACAACCTTGTAAACCCCACTTTTCCCTTTCTGTTTTATTTTAGCACCTGTGAGCAGGGAGGTGAAATACAAGAGATTCGTATGCCAAACAAAGGATGTCAGCTGGCAATTGTCTCTGCTAAGGAGGCAGCCTCAGGAGCTGATGAGATCAAATACCATGAGGAAGTATGGTTCTAGTATTAATAAACACCTGTCTGGTGTTACTGTACTTGCTGGACTTCTCCCAACAAGATAATTAATCACCTAAACCTGGCAAAACAACCTGCTAAGCCCTATCACTGTATGCATTGCAATGTTAGACTGAATCTGTTCCAAAACCTGGGCTGGAGACCCTGCAAACTCCAGATATGGCCTTTGTGTCAAGGAAAACTGGCAGTTCCTGTCCCTCCCTGTGATCTGGCTCCAGCAGGAAGTGCACCACTGGATGTAAGGCTGTTGGGGCACAGCTGCTGTCCTGCTGGGGAGCAGGGGCATGAGCCCAGAGAGATGCCTGGGACCAGGTGCTGGAAGGGCTCCTGTCCTTTGCATGTGTCATGGTCTGAACTGGCCAGAGTGCTAAAACACCGGAAATATCATGGACACACTGCAATTCCTTGGGAGAACTCAGTGGGATTGCTTTGAACACATTATTTTGCAGGGTCAGGGCCTGACTCAGCCATCTAGTCCATTTGGTACAAAGGGGTCACTCCCTCGACCTGGCTGCAGTCCCTGTGCTAACCCACTGCTTCCAAAACGTGATGCCCTCCCACTTTTATCTTGCTGTGTGGACAAACCCCGATTCAGTTACATAAATAATACTGGCCCATTGGAAGCAATCCAGCCATTAAACCTCTTGATTCAGAGTTTAAGCCTGAGATCAGGATGGGGCCTAGTGCGTGTGGAGTAGAGATTATCCCCCATCTGCCAACTGTGGTACGCTGGCACCTGTCAGGGGTCATGGTCAGACCCAACCCACGGATCCAATGCAACAATTGCTATACTCCCTTCTCTTGCTCAAGTGGCAGGACATCATCAGATATGCATTTCTAAGACAGATTGGCCCCTAATTGCGTGGCATGCACGGCAGCTCAGCTGAAGACAGTAAGTTAGCAAAAGTAAGTGTGCCTGGCTCCCGCAGCCCACATGCAGGACTGGGGCTGTCAGAGGTGCAAAGCCTTGGTCCAGCTGTGCTGCACAACTACGAATGCCTGTGCGAGGGTGTCTGCATAGAGTGTAAACAGGCTTTTGCATTTGCCTGATGTGCAGTCATTATCTCTGAGAAATGGCATGAGTAGGCATCTGCAGGAGTTGAAACTAGCAAAGGATGTAGGTTAAGATCCAAGGAGAAAATTCCCATTTTTTCCCCAGATCCCGGACTTTATCCATTATCTCCATACTGCCTGTCCCACTCAAACGAATGCCCTGTTAGACTTTCCTCCTTCAGCTGCACACAGGAGTAGTGCAGTAGCACCATGGCATTCACTAACACAGAACCAGTGTCCTTCATCTTCCCATGCACACCAAGAATTTTGGTTTCACTTGCACATGCAATCTTCTAGGCTTCTTTCTGCAGATTTAAGTCCACAAGAACTAGCTCCCCTTCATCTGCCATACAATAGGTTGAACTTGTAGTAGGTTGTAATAACATAGACGTGATCTTCAGCAACTGCAATAGAATATTGTCTTGAGATCAATTTCCTTTTTCAATAAAGTCCTGATTTTGCCTCAGCATTTATGAAGTGGTGGGAGGCCGTTATCCGTTGAAATTATCTCTTTCATATACTATACCATAAAAATATGGCCCTCTATATGCAGTGTTATAAAGGTATTTGTCTGACTGACTGACTTTAACCACCCAAGAAGAGTAATAAGTTCAGTAATCCTCTGGAAACATGTAGCCTGGAGTGTGTTATTGCAGCTAGTATTCGGTGCACTCTCCAAAAACAAATCACAAAACCAATTAGATTTATGCATTTACAATCCTTGATTGATACACCCTTGACATAAATCACAGAGTTAGAAAAACACACTTCTGGATTAGCAAACCACATTGTAGTAGTGTGGCTTGCAATGTCATTTTGCTGAGATATTTATGATACCAACACAATCAATGTCAGTCTTAAGCAAGTTACTCTTGTTACAGAGTGATACAAATAGACGTGCGTCTAAATTTTTTCATGTGTGCAAAACAAATGCAGCCAGGTTATAAATTGGAAAGATATCTTGGGACAGATTCTTGGACTGGTGTCTGAGATTGGCCAGCCCAGTAACCTCTGAAATTTCACTTGAAGAAAAAACTGTTACCAATGTGCCATAGAGGTATTCTGGTGCCAGTAATGGAGGAATAGAGAAAAAGATCTCCTTGAAATGTAGAGTTTCACAGAAATGTTGTAAAATTCAGAGGCCGGTGAAAGTACTATCAGACTACACAGTATAGAAGCAGACTTGTTTGAAGTTTGGCTATGGTCCACATCACTGTATGGTCAACTCAGCATATGGGGTATTGTTCCTCAGGAAGCATTTCTGTACAGCACTGTGTTAGTCCTTTACACTGCAGCTCCCATTGCCCACACTCCAGTATCTTTATTGAATCCCTGCATCTCTACAGAAGTGTGCAAACAGCAAGGGTGCACCCACAGTTAAATATAATGATGGCAAATTGGAGTGGGTAAATTTTTATAAAGGATATCATACCTAGAGAGAGAACATTAACAGAGATACTAAGTGATGGAGTAGATATTTTTCAAAATAATACTACTACTCTTATTATAGCTTGTGTTAAACCAAGCAACAGTGTTCCATATTAACCATCTTAAGGCAGTGAAAGGACAGCAGGAAGGAGGGAAGCAGATGCACTGTGTGCTGGTTTCATAGTGTTTGGAAATTACATTAGAAGATTTTAATTCTCAAGTTGATCAAAGAAATCAGAGAGCTCATGCTGAGTCACCAATTGTCCAGTAGTCAGAAGGCTACTGTATCAGTGGGTTGCTACTTTCAATTTTGTCTGTTTGAATAAAAGTTTTTCAGGAGGAAACAAAGTCATCGATGGAAGAAATTATCAGAACAAAAATCTCAAGCAGATATTTGGAAGCTGGTAAGTAACCTGGGTGAATAAGCAGGATATGATGCCAAACCATCTGCAGCCACATCATCTAGTTTATACATAGTCTTTAAAACTGTCCAGATGGTTTGCAGTTCCAAACAGACACCTCCTGTATTTAAGACCAGTCACAGCTTTTGACTCCTGGTTTTGAGAGCAAATAAATAGATGTCTGCATTGAGGCCGAATTAGACAGAGACTGTGTGAGATAAAAGATTGGCCGTGCTTCCACAGTTGTGGACTTCAGCCAAAGAAGAAAAGATTATCACTACCAATCCAGCATGGCACTTTGAGATGGTCTGTCAGTTGAAGCAGAAGAAATTGTAATCCAAACTCAAAATGCTAAAGGGAGGTAACTAACATGGCCTGACTCTGACAGTGCCCGAGCAGGGGTTCTGCTGGAGATAGCCTTTTCAAGCCTATGCTAAACTGTTCTTTCCCCACAATTTATGTTTCAGCAGCAGGAAATGAACATTTGAAATTTGACCTGCAATTTGAGGTAAAGAATGCACTTTCCTCCCTTTCTTTTGCTTCTGCCAGAGTAAAAAATCCCAAGGAAGGGGAAGGATCTTAGCAGTAATATTTATTACTGAGTGAAATCTCCTTGTGTTTGTACGCTTTGAGGCCAGCCCCACAGCCAGCATCAATAAATATAGCTCCCTCAGAGTTGCATTGTTTTGTAAATCTTGTGTGCAAATACCGCTACAAAGTCCTGCTTTGTCCGCTGCTACTATACTGAAATATTTTGTCTGGACCTTCGATGGGAAATATTTCCCACTTTTCTCACAATCTTTGAGCCAATCTGGTCTGTGGTCAGATATGTCTTGGACCAGGTTCGTAAAGTTTACTTGGTTCTTTCAGAACTTGAAGAGATACTATTACTGTACGCTCACAACAGGCATCTCTACAAATAACTTGCAATGTCTACAAAATAATGAGTTCCTATTTGCCTGATTATGTGAAGGGAAGGTGCAGATGGTAACACATTGCAATCAGTCCTCAGGATTTGACTACCAATGGCTGATGCTTGGGGGGGGAAAAAAGTAAATAAATTAAACAATTGATCCTGGGGACATAAACTTTCATTGAGGGGCACTGCAGTGACCAGATGTAGGCAGTGCACTGCTAGAGGAAGAATAAATTTCAGATAGGCTTTTATTACACATGAGGCAAACGGCTTTGCTTTCTCTGTTTAACACAAATACGCAAAGCTTGCCTTTGAACCACAATGCTACCACTCTCTTGGCAGCAATATTAAAGAGGTCCCCTTGTTTTGTTGGATATTAATAACAGGCTGCACTCTGAAATGTGATTTTAAAAATAGAAAGTTAATTGTTGCTGGGAAATTTTAATTGAGGCTGATTAAAGGAAGCAACAAAATATATTGACTACTAAACCTCACTTCTTGTTTTAAGTGTGACCTATAATGGACTCCCCCAAAATAATTATGTGGTCCCTCTAAGCATTCCAGGTTTTTCATTTGAAATTCATTAAATGTTTGTGTGTCTGATTTTTGGGGGGTTTTCTGAAAAGTTTTATAGTCACAGCTGCGCTAGTTACGGATAGGTTTATAGTGCCTTGCCCATCAACTGGCCCACATGTCCAGTCCAGTTTGTTTGATACCCTACCTTTCACAAGCATTCAGCAGTTCTGGAGGTGTTCTTATAAAGCTGCCAGTAAATGTACCAGCTGGACTCATTTATGTACACGAGCAGCCTCATTCCGGCTGCCTTACAAAGAGCCAGTGGCAGTAAATCTATGTTCAGTCCATATATGTACTTTAGAATATTTTTTTACACTTCTGAAAAGAAAATAATAAAGTATTTCTAAGCTTTCTAGTAAGTTATATGCAGTCTTCAGAAGAACTTGAATACTCTGTGGTGAAAAAACAACCTTCTGAGAGTCCCTTTTTCTTTGCAGTAAATTCTTTATGCTGTGCAATTAAAGCTGTTAGAAAAGTCTGCTCTCTTAGAAGCACAGTGATGGATGGCATTTTTGTAGAAATTCATGTGAACAAATTGCTCATTATTTCCCTTTGTGACTGTTGCAGGTGCAACATGAATAAAGGATTTCTTGAAGGCTGCAAACACCTTCTTCACATTGCCCAGGGAGGTTTAGTGGTAAACAAAGTTGATTTTAAAAGTTCAGATGAGTGGCAGAATGAGAAGTTGCAGACAAGCTGCCATGCAACTGAAATTTCAATAAAAGATGGGACAGGTGAAAGAACTTCCAAAGAAAGGAAGAAAAACAAAAAGGATATAACAAGAAGAAATTTTTTCATCATCTCCAGACATACTTTGAGATACATTCTGAGCATAATGAGATAGGGAAACCACTTCTCCTTGACCACACGGGATGATCTGCCAGCATCATGTTCCTCAGAAAATACTCTTCCCTCACTCTTCCCATCCTTTTTCTAGATCTACTCACATCTCTCTGGTGCTGTGTGTGAATGTCTCAGTGCTGACATCAGTTACTGGGAGATTTTATTAATATTTACCAGTAGAGATTCCAGTCAATCCTATCTGCAGGGTTTCTGGCTATGAAAAAGTTTACTTCAGCTCTTCTAGAAAGACCAAGGTCCCCATGATTTCTGTTTCTTTAGGTTGACCAGAGCTTTTAGTCACCCATGGATAATTTTTACCAAAGTTAGTTTTCAAAATAATTCTCTGATGGCATGTCTGCCGAACAGAATTTATAGCTTCAGGGCAACAGTGGACTTTGCTGCTGTGTGTTTTACAATAAAATACTTTACAGCATGCATGTCTCCTCTGGCGATATGTTACTTTACAGACTGGTGTCTGTACCTTTTCCTATGACATAAGTTAAAGTGGGTTCAAGCTTTAGAGTGGAATACAGCTGTCATCTTACCAGGATAGATATCATGGCTGTCTTTCTCCAGCCATAGTACTGTTCCAATAAAAAGATATTAATACTCATTACCAGTATCAGTGCTTTACTGCAGTCCTTGGACATTTTTCCTGTTGGACAGTGCACCTCAGATTCTTCCTCTCTAGCCTAGAACTGGTTTTAAGGGCTCCCACCAACTAAACATAAAATTATTACAACCACTCTTTTGCAGTGGTACACTTCAAAATATAAGGAACATTAAGTAAAGGAACTCAGGATTTCTTAAAGCAACCTAATACTCACTCCTGCTTGGGGATATAATTTTGATACTGTTAAAATATGTTTTCTGCAAGTATGTCCCCTGTATTCTGGAAGCCCTTTCCAATGCTTCAAATTTCATAGCAATTAACAGTTGCAGGGAGTAGTCAAAATACAGTGCTGTCAACCCATACTATCATAAGTTTTTCCTAACCCCACAGTTTGTAAGTCACGGAAATTCATGCTCCAGGAAGCTTGGAGCCAAGCTGACCTGAGAGCATGGAGGCAGCCAGCTACACTGCCAGCAAGGTGATCTGAGTCAGTGGCTAAGGCCAAGCCCACAGACACCCAAGCATCTGCACTGATGTTTACACCTCGTGGCTCCAGTCATCAGTTGCCTTCTGTTCATTGCTTGCATGTCCAGAGGCAGAGTTTTTTCCCCCAGCTTTCCAAAGGAAAGCAAAGCATGATTTTCATTTTTAAATAGATCCAGTCAGTATGTAACAGTCCAAATTCTTTTTACTTGGTCCCTTCATTAAAAGGCAGGAGAGGTGACAGAAGGTTGTTTTTCTGTGTCAATGTTTCATTTCCTCCAAGAAGAGAAGTGACTTAGCAACTGGTTTCATATTGCGGAGAATTCACAGCCTACCCAGTTCAAAAACACTTCCAACATTACTTCTGCCTTGTGGTTATTTACTATGGAGAAAATCAACAGATTCTCATTCTGTCTAGTTGGTTTTAACGTTAACCTCCTTTTATTTATCTTTGTGCCAAATTGAAAAGATTTGACCTGAGGTGTGGAGCTAGACATTTAATATCTTCTTACTAGTTCCACGTTGTTTGTGGACTAGATAGATTATCATGGAGAAATGCAATACAGACTTTATGTGTATGATATTAAGGGGATAATGTCTAGACAGAGACTGGGCCTCTAGACTTGTGTCTATTACAAGGATTGATAGAAAAATGAAATCTCTTCGTAAAGCCTTCCTAGAAAACCACATAAGCTTTATTTATGTCATTATTAGTGGCTTTATTTACAGCACTAATATTTTAAGCATAACATAATTGTGTCAGCCATGTAGAATAGCAAATGAGTCAGGACCTGATGCATGACTCCTACAAGCAAAGTCTTGTTGGTGTTCTGGGGCAGGGGAGGCCTTCTTTTTTAAAAAAATATCTCTTAATCTGTTTATGTCATTATCAGAAAGGTCATCAACTATGCCAAGGACTGATATCTTATTCCTAGTTTAACTGCAAATTTTAAATGCTTATGTGGTGTGCAGATTAGCTGCTGAAGAGCAGCCAGGAGTGGCAGGTGAACATGGCAGGGGATATTAGGAGTGACTGAATTTTGGAAACGGGATGGCTTTCTTAAAATAGACCAACAACATGAGTCATAAAGAGATTTCAGGGAAACTCTAACTCCTACTGTTAGACAGTGAAAGGCTATTCCCAAGGCTGAATCCAGAAAACAGCAAGGTTGCGAGTATTGAAAAAAATCAGTGGAATAGGCTGTCAGTGGGTTTACACCTTTTACGTTGCTGTGCTTTCTTAGAGTGTATGGAAATACTTGTGTAGATACAGTAAAACACATCTTATTGATTCACATGCCTTATGTTTAGGAGAACAAATTCTGTCTGAACAGCCAAAGAAACTATCCTCTATTTCAACAGTTTTGTTTCGTATGGAGTTGTGGACATTGAGAAAAAGCCGATATTTGAGGAACCTAAAAAATGCTTTAAGCACATGCTTATATTTTGGAAATGTTGCAAGAACGTAACAGGAAGCTGCTTCTCCAGAAGCTGGGACTTACAAAAGGAAAACTAAAAATATTTATAAAAGACTAATATGAATAAAATTACTCCTGTAAAAGCCCAATATGAATCGGATGCAAGAGGCAACTTTCTCTAAGGTCAGCATGACCTTAAATGTCAGTGTAGTAAAATCCATGGCTGACCTTTTCAGAAGAGGGCGTTGGTTTGGGGTATATTCAGAGCATTACCTTGGTACTCAAAGTTCAGCATTGCAGTGTGGGGCATCTGAAATCAGCAACTGCATTTGAATCTTGATCTTATTCTTTGTTCACAAAATTCATTGCCACATAGGGGCTGCTAGATTGTAGTCCTGTTCATCATTATTACTGACTTGTTAACATTTCTCTCTGTAATGGGTCTAAGGTTTATTAGTATGACATAACCTGGAAAACACTTTACCTTTTTTCCTTCTCTTGGCAAGAAAATGCTCCCATTCTGGGATGAAAAGATAACACAAATGAAACCAGTCAAGGATCATTACATTTGCTAATCTGAAGTGAGAGATTAATGTTGAACTCTGGACTAGTTTTTAAAAATGCAGGGTTTTACTTCATTTTTAGAACAACATCTGCAACTGCTGAGGTGTGGAGAGAGGCAAAGGATCAACACTGATTTTCCAGTCTCTCTTACGAAATATAGGTAGTACTGTCATGTTTGGAAGCTTAACAATTTAAAGATTTGCATGTCACTACATCTTTTCCTCTGTCTGTTTGTTAATATGAGAGTACAAGAAAGCAAGAGAGGGCTTATTAATTACTTTATATTCTTTGTAGTAAGACAAGGCTTTGATTTTAACTTTTTATTTACAAATATAAAGCCGATTGTAAGGAAAAGGGGTCCTTCTCTCCCTGCTGAGCAAGGAAGCAGTGAAATACGTCAAGCCAGCTCTCTGTCACATGCTCATTACTGCTGGGACTAGCCAGGTACTGAGCCCAGTAGTTGGCAAACTGAGATGAGATCAAGGCCGGCCCACGAGTGCTTGCTCATATGCTACTCTTCTAGCTACTCTGCTAGCTGCGTTGTCCAGAACAAACACCAGACTTTCCTGATGGAGAGGGTTACAATTCAAAGGCACTCCTGGGATGCAGCATTCCCCCACTGCTCTGCTCTTTGTGAAAGATGGGCTGTCTGAGCTCAGCATTGCAGATAACACTCCCATCTGCAGCCTTGTGCTATTAGTGCCTAAATTAAGCTATGAGACAAAGAGATCACACAATTGCCCATCACTGGCTCTAGGTCTTGGGTACCCTGAAACCTGGGAACAGGAACTGCAAGGACAGACTGGAAAGTGACTGCAGTACTTGTGGCTTTCCAGCCTCACCCCAAATCAGCTCTCACAGTACAAGCACTGAGGTGAATGAATTCATATATCACAAGCCAAAAAAAACCCCAGACCAGAACAGCTCTTTGGCTAGAAACACAAGTACAGAGGTAAGAAAGAGCAACCAGTATTGCTACTGAAACTTTAGCTCAGAACCAGTGGGCACTTCCTGAAAATGCAGTTTCTCAATAGGCTTAAAATGATCAAAGTGTGTTTTGCTGCTGGAAAGGGTGTTCCTGCTATTTTGCCTGCCTCTGCCCACATTCTTCCATAGCTTCCAAGAAAGTCTTTCTTCAAGTTTTGCCATGTGAGACTGCACTGAGATTTAACATCTCTAATTCTTAATCATGTCTTTGAAGATTCATAAATTAGATCTTTAATCAAAATTAGTAATTTTAATGCTTCATCCCATGAATTACCTACTGTCTTCCATCTAATCTTCAGGAGGCTAATACACTGAAGAGTATTAACATTACGGAGACATTAACTAGTTAGAAGAAACAAAATGTACCAGCTACAGTCTAACATTCAACTCAGCACAAGGTAAAGTTTTTATTCATTGTGAAGAAAATGCTCTCTGTTGTCTGGGTTCCAGCTTGAACACATAAATTTCTACATGCTGAAAATCATATATTTAGGTCAGAATGGACCTCTGCTAATCTGGTCTAATCTCCTTCTAAAAGAAGAACTGTGTTAAAAGTTGTCCTGCTCATGGTTGTGTCCAGCTCGATTCTGAGTATTTCCAAAAACAGTCTCCACAGCCTCTCTGGGCATCTGTCCCAGTGTCTGGACACCCTCATGGTGATATTTATTCTTCCTTTCATCTAATACCCCTTGCTGCAGCTTGTGCCCATTGCCTCTTGACCTTGTGGTGGTGCTCTTCTGAGAAGTCTGGATCCATCTCTGTACTGCCCTTCAGGCAACTTCAGGCAGCATTTAGAGACCTGAGCCTTCTCCAAGCTACATTGCCTCAGGTCCTCACCCTCTCCTCACACATTGTGTGCCACAATCCACTAATCACATATGTGATCACCTTCAAACATATGAAAGAATACCAGATGGTTTGTTTCTAGCTCTTGAATGACAGTTGACATGGAAGTAGACAAACAGCTTTGGATGCAGGTTGAGCACTGCCAGACAGAGGGACATGTGATAATGCAAAGGGATAGTGTGCTCCAGAACATGTTACCCCAATTCTCTTCTGCCAACACAATGCCTGTGCCCTTTGCTGTCGTCACCCCTCCCCACAGCAGCTCACAACGGCAGGAACAGATGTGTGCATGTGCTCAGGGAAGAATCATTTTTTGAGAAATATGGAGTGCATTGTGGCAGATACTGATGTGAATTTGGGCAGAATGAGACAGAATAGACAGAACTGCTGGCAGTCTAAAGGTTTTGCTGTGAACAAACAGTGATCTCCTGGTCCCCTGTCAATAACCTCATTTAACCCCAATGGAACATTAAATATTATAAAATTTGAAAATCCTGACCATCCTCATTAGTTTTTTGGCTTTAATCTGTTGGTGACTCTGATTTTATTAATTTTCAAATAAGGCCAGGTTTGCCTTGTTCAAGGAGCTAATTTGACAACTAAACCTGTTTTCAGCACAAGAGTGCAAACATCTTTCTCATTGTTCTTTCTGAGGCCTCCACGCTGTATAAGAGGCATTTAACGTCAATGTTCCAGGAGGTTCACTGGTAATGATCATGGCTGTGGATAAAAGACTTCTTGGCAAGTAATACTCTGTCACCCACTGTTGTGTCGTATCCAATATCTTACATTAAGGAGGCTTTAGGGGAAATAATAATAATTTTGAGGGGAAAAAAAATTAATAGAAGTGGAGGTTTGGCAAAAATAAATGTTTTATCAGGAATAGCCCTTGCCAAACATAACATTTTCTCAGGAGCCAATCTTGGCAAAACGAATGTTTTATCAGGAGCAGAAGTTTGGAAAAAGTAACATTTTATCAGAATTGGAGCCTTAACAGAAAATGCCTTTTTATCAGGCATGAGGACCATGGCAATTTAAGGAGAAAAGCTTGCTGAAAGTGGAGTTTTATCAGGAGTTTTGCTTGAGGAAAATAGTGTTGCATGAAGAGTAGGAACTTTCCAGAAATAATGGGGTTTTTTTTAGGGGGAGAGGATGGATGAAAATAATGTTTTATCAAAAAGGAGGGAGGAGGCATAGGTTTAGTGCAAGTGGTGTGCTAACAGCTTCTACCTTCCAATATGGGAAGCTTTGCTCCTGGAAAAACATTATTTGCACACTGAGTACTTGCCCTCGCTAAAATGCTGGTTTTGACAAGCTGTGCTGCTGCTAAAATGTTATTTTTGGCAAGCTCACCTCTCAGAAAGATGTTTTTGAAAAGTCTCTTCAGAGAGATGTGCAAATTGACTATAATACCTGCAGCAGAGCCAGGTACCTCTGTGAGCCAGCTTTTCATCTGTTTATTAGTTCTCCATGGCCTCCCTTCTGCCTTTTGCTTCATGGTGATGATGTTGATGCACAGCACTTTGGAACCTGAAACACCACTCTGCTTCCAAATGTAGGCCTCCTTCATCATTTTGTTTCCCTCGGCCGCTCACTGACTCAGAGCGGCTGAGTCTTCTCCAAGTGTGTGTTATGCATCCTTTCCCACCAGGGCTCTCTCCCCACACCTGGAAGGCTGCTTATGCCTAGTTTCTAACTCCTCTAGTCAGCATTTGACACCACTGGGGCTGAGATGTCCCTCAATTCAGTGAAGGACCCAGTGTCAAAAGCCACGTGGGAAGGTCTTAGTTGTCTCTTTTTTGGGTATAAGAGGTCGATCACAAGAGACTGAATCTTTTTCGAAGTGCACTATCACAAAAAGGGGCATGAGAGAGGAAGAAAGTGACAGGTTGAGTCATTTAATACAGGTCCGTATCTCACCATTTCTCAGTCGTGCTGTATAATACATTCATCTGCTTCCCTGTGGAATTTCGGGCAATTACCCAAGTCAGGAGCCTCCCATATGTGTTATCTGTGGGTAACACCCATATGAAGGAACTAGGACCATGCATGCATGTAGGACTACAGCCTATCAACAATTTGTTGTTTGAATATAAAAGATGAGATGGAGAGCATCAATCACTATGACCGAGGGATGAGATTCTCTGTGGACATTGCCAGAATTTGCAGGGCATCATCAGAATCACTCACTGTTTATTTACAATGTTACTGAGCACCAGTGGGAAGTCATGAGAAAGGCTGACTCAATAGCTATTTTTAAGAAAGGTGACAGGTGAGAGCTGATTATCACAGGCCACTCTTGCCCAACCTTCCAGGTACTGTAAGGCTTCCAGCAGGAATGAAATGGCTGGCTTTGTTGAGAAGGAAACTGATTTCAACTTGAGCTCTTCTTTTAAGGCTGTAAGATAAACCATCCTGTAAGGAATGGGTGAATAAAAACAAACAAGCATGTGTAAGGAAGTATATTGAGTACTACACTTAAAACAGGATATGGGACATGGAAAGCACATGAAAAAACCCTGTAGATCTGCCCAAGAGGACTGCAGGTTTCTTGTTGTCATAAGGAATAATGTGCTCCAATGTTTCAACATTTTCCCAGTGCACACTGGCCTCTAATTCAGGTCCCGCTGAAGCATTTCCTCATACAAATATTGTAAATTAATGTTATTGCTTTGTAGTGGTTGTGATTCATTGCAGCTGAAGTTCCTGTTCTATGAGAGCCTTATTATTTGTACTATGTTCCCCTGATTGTTGAGTTACTGATGCTTTGTCACTGTACCCTGTAGTAAAGTATTTTGCTGGTTTATACTTTGAACTCTACCTGTGAGAGAGTTGGCATTGCCTTTTAATGGCAAGAGAATCAGGTAAAATCTGGCAGATCTATGTAGCTAGATCTAGGTCTAGGCTTTTAGAAGAAACCCTAGATATTTGAATCCATCTTTTGTGACTACCAACAGCAACTGGCAGACACATTATCCCCAAGGCAGGGTAAAGCGGGTAGTATCTGCTCTTGGTACTAAGTAGCAGGACAACCTGTGGAGTTGATGGGTTTTTGGCTAACTAGGAAGGGTTTGGGAAAACTGCATATGGATCTCTGACTACTGCATTTCACTTCAGGTGTAAATGAATCTCACAGGCCAAAAAATTTTTATCCAAATACATTGACTAAATTTTGTTTTCAACTTGAAACTCTAAGAAACCACTTTCACGGAAATCTATTTGTATGTAGTTTCAACCAGAAGGCGTAAATGCTTTCCAGTTCACTGGACATTTTGCCCTGGTGACGTTAACCCAGATTTACAGCTGTGACATTTCTGCATGCCTGACCCTTGCTGGCAAGATTGACTCGGCTCTCTAGGGCACCTCATTCATGCCCTACAAATCCCACTGTAGTACAACGTTACCACAGGGGCTCTCCTGCAGAGCTGGGATGTTCTCTGCTTGCATTATACAGGTATAAGGTGGCTCTGAAGTAAAGTGCCCTGCCAATTTCACTTTCAACTCACTCCACTCTAAAGTATCCCTAGAGTGCACGCTGCTCCCCTCCTTGGCACTGCTCACAGCAGCGCTTACTCTGCACTGCCCTTAAACAGGCAAGAGAGTGACAGGTGCAGCATCCAGAGGGCATCAGCCCTGGATATTTTCTGCTGGGTTTTTTGGTTATTATAAAATACTTATTAATAACTTTGAGCTGTTGTTGTTTTGTTTTCATTTCATTTTCGAAAGACGATTTGTAATATGGTGAGAGTGATCTAGCCTTGTGCATGTATTGAGAGGGGCAAGGACTATTTGTTTCAGCTTACACAAATACTTTGCTTGAGCAGAACCAAAGTTGGATTGCTTAACCAAAAAAAAAAAAATATATATATATACTGTGCATAAACTTAACCCCAGTGTCAAGCAGTTTCTGTCTGAAATTGTTTGTAGGGCTTCCTCTTCGTTTAGAATCTTCCTGTGCATCCCCAGCTGCAGTCCCATCATAGTCTTCCAGGACACACTGTGACAGAGGGACCCACAAGAGCTTAGACCTCCCCACCAGAAATGACTTTCAGGCCGATGCCATGTGTTTATTATAGTAAGCTATGTCATTGACCCCAGGGGGACAAGGGTTTGGCTCCTGGCTATTGAAATTACCACTGATTTCTGTCTAAATAGCTGCTGCATTTACAGCTAGGCAGAATATTTTAACAGCCGTGGAAAAACTGAAGGGAGAACTCATTGCAGCATTTAAAGAAAAACCGTGATTTCTGTTTTTGAGAACATGAACAGATAAAAGTTCAGCCTCCCCCTCAGAGCTTGTATTTCTCAAACTCTTAGTATTGTAATAGCCTGCAATGCAAACATTATACTCATTTCTCTTCCCCTCCCTCATTCAGGCCTTTTTTGTCTTCCCTAAGAAAACCACAACACGAGAAATATTCATGCCTTGTTTTCACTACCTACATTTCTGTCTCTGAAGGCAATTGCAATGATGCATTTAAACAGCTGATAGAGATCTTAAAGTGTAGTCTGTAGCTTCAGAAAGCCTACTTCTTCAGCTTTTGTAAATGCTACTTTATTTCTGGGGTTTTGGTGTGGCTTTTTGTTTTGTTTTGTTTTGGTTGTTGTTGTTGTTTTAGTGGTTGGGGGGTTGTGTTTTGTTGATGGTGATTTGGTTTTGTGCTTTTTTTGTTGTTTGGTTTGGATTATTTTTAAGGAGATTTAATAAGGAGCCAGGAAACTCCTTCAAGAAGTGGCCTAACATTCTTTGAGAAAGTTCAAGCAGTTTTCAGGTCTAGGATCCACCAGACTTGAGTGTTGCACAGTATTTGTGTGATAACCATAGCATACTGTTTAGTAGAAAATATAGATCTGAGCAATACATATGTATAAGTACATTTTTTGGTGTGCAAATCTCATCTCATGGACTGGATGGTGCTTTCCTTCAAGCCCACTGCAGGCAGCAGGGTTTGGTGTTCCTATTCCACAGTCCCCCCTCTCCATCCTGAGTGGCAGCCTAGCTACACTGGATACAGAAAGGATAGCATTTTTCCCTCCTCCTTTGAATTTGCCTCTCTTTGGGGCTTTAAGTGAGACCATTAGTGTTATTGAACTTAGCATTTGGCAGTTTATATATGATAAAGGGGTTATTACACAGTGATCCCTGTATGTTTAGGTCAGCTGTGGCAATCAATCAATGGACACTTTGCCTTTGACAGCACATGCTTCCATAAAAAAAATTCTCTGGCAGGGCCCTGTTAGCTAGTAATGACAGAGTAACCTCTGTCAAGTAATATACTTGATAAATTTTGCATGTGCTGTTGACTGACAGAAGCCCTGGCTTCCTGTCTCACCAGCATACACAGGCTTCAAAGAGCACAGAAACCTCTTTCTTCTCCCCAAAAGGAGTGTCTAAAATCCATGTGGGTAGAGTCAGACCTTCCTCTGAATGGGGAATAAAACAATGCTGCACAAGGGAGAGACGCTTTCATGCCTTTACAAAGCTAAACTTGCTCTTTCCCCTTTCCTTGCCTTTCCCTGTCACTCACAATTATCCAAGACTTGCCGGCTTTGCGCACTTGGCCGTGCACGACACCCGCCTGTGTGAGTGGTCCAGGCTGGAGGGATAAGTCTCTCCTGTCTCTATCTCTGGGATCTGGCTGCTCGGCTGCCCTTTGTTTAGTCTGGGTGGAGGCAGTAATTGTCTGCAGCTGCGGCTCCTGCTTCCTCACTTGCCTTGGATGGCTCCGGAAGTACAGCCGCAGTGGGCCCACGGAGGCATCCTGGGGTTTCTTAGCTTGCTGATGCTCACCAGGATGTTGGTAGAGTCCAGCAGTGGGCAGCCAGCCTGAGTGGCTGGGGCTGCTGTCAACGCAGGTACCCTAGGTGTGCATGGCTGTGGGGAAGGTTCCTTCACCCCACAGACCTCCATCGACATCTGTCCTATTGCTGGGTAAAAAGGTCTGCTGGGCTCTCACCTGGCAATGCCCTGACCATGCGCAGAGAGGCACAAGGAGATTTCTAGCCAGCCACTTCACTGGTGTCTTCTCACCATCATTTCCAGGCCACAGAGCACAGCAGGCTTCAACCCTTCCTCTTTCAAATGTTCCTTTGATACAATTTGCATTTCATCATAGATACCGATGGCTGTTTTTACTGAGTTATGAAAAATTAAATTTCCTTGTGAGCAAGTAGAACTCACATGAAAGAGTCTTAAACTCATTTGCTACTTCTCTAATCACATGTATCTGTTTGCTTTGGACAGAAGAGGTTTTCATCATTTGCTTCCACAGGAGCACAATCTGATTACATAGGATTAAGCCTGACATCCTAATCTTAAATGCATTCATACATAAAGACCATCAAGTTGTGTGATTCCAGCTCCCGCACTTGGCTGTGTAAGGCAGGCCCATGAGGGAGGACCTCGCAGCAGCACCCCACTGTCACTTACCATATGGACTAATTGGAGTGTAATTTAAAGGGTTTCCAATGCCCACTTCTCAACAGGTGTTCTTTAGGGTGTACCAATCAAAACAACCCTGTTTATGGAAAATGTTATTTAAAACCAACGTGTAGGCTGCAATAATAATGGCACAGTTTCTCAGCAATTGCAACATCACTCAGTGAAAGCTAGCAAGAATGAGAAAATATAAACCTAGTCTCCAACTGCATGCGTACTTGTGTTCAAACCACTGCGTTTAGAAAATGCATTTTAGAAAAGCATTGCATTTAGATCAGCATTTTCTGCCTTTAAAATACTCTTCTAGTTTCCATATAGATATCTACTAAAGCAGTAGGGGTTCCTGTGGGACGACCAAAGACAAACGTGTACTGAAATACAGTCCGAAAGACTGCCTAAACATGAATTTTGTATGTCTGCATTTTCAATTTGCTATGGACACACTTCATGCTTTCAAGAAAAATGCAAAATGATGACACAGGCAGTTAAATAATACTCATCATCCATCTGTCATTCATTAGGTAAATGACTGCTACAGAACTTATGGTATAATAAATCTTCAAAATACATTTCTGCTTTCTTTCTCTCCAACCTAAACTTGGAAACCATGTAAAATATGTTGCATGGAGAGATTTTAATTGTGAACAGAAAAGAATATCTCCAATTAATCAGCACAATGACAAGTGCGAAACTTCGGAAAAGTAAACAATATAGCAATTCAAACCAGCCTTAAAACTTCTGAGACACAGAAGGTTTAAAAATGAATATTTCTTTTGGTGGGATACAGAAGTCTGGATGAGATCATTTTATATGGTGAAGTATGTGGTTGTGCAGAAATATTGCTTCATTTATTCACAATGGGAGACATCATTTTCAGTTGGAAAATTTAAAAATTATCATTTCAAAAATATGTTTGAGGAATATGTTCATAATCAGTTTAGAAGTAATTTCTGATGGAGACAGATCTTCTGAAAAGACCCATTTCAATCATTTTCCTGCTACATAAAGAGTTCAGCATCTAAATAGGATGATTAATTAGCTACATGCCATCTGACTATTCATTTTGTGAAGCTTGAAATAGTGAGGAAAGATTGTTGTAGGTGGACTTAAAATTTCCCTTCTGAGTTGGGGACAAAATTCTGGTTTTTTTCTAAAAAGAGTATAAGCAGAATAAATATTTCATCCCCTGTAATTAAAAGTTCACTGTTGAGGATGATCCTTTTCTCTCTCCTACTGCATTTAAAATCTTACAAAAAAGAAATTCAATTCACTACCAAAATAGTCTTAAGCAACATTTTGAGAGAACTATAATCTGTTCTTCCCTATCTTCCATCTGCAAATGTGGTTGGAATATAGTTTTAAGCAGGATGAAGGATTAAACAAACAAAAAAATAATGAAAAGTGAAAATATACACACTCTGCAAAAGCATGCTCAAATACATTTTGCCTTGTATAAATTTCACCCAGTCTACGTGGGTTTTAACATATTTCCATGACTTTAAATAAGAAAACATCTTAAAGCACAGCCCATGGGAAACCCAAGCTTGATTAGTTTTACCTTTTCGTACAGCCTGCAGAGTGTAAAACACAGCACATCAGAATTGAATTTGTCATCTCCAGACCTCACAAGAATTTTAGGAACTAAATGGTTAGGAAGCATCCTGGTACTTCTCTTTGCTTTAATCATAGTAGAAGTTTCAATTTAAACATTCAGGAAATCTCCCTTATTTAAAGCAATCAACTCATTGCTAACAGGGTCTGGCTTTACTGTGTTTAATTTTTTGGCATCATGCAAAACTTGATTGGTTACAGCCAGTGTGTGAACAGGTCCTCTCCCTCCCCCTTCTCCCTTGGAAAACGTAAAATATCCCCAGATCTTTGCTGCATCCTTATTGGCCCTACACATCCTAGTAACTGTTCAAACCAATGAGATATTAGTGCAAAACCTCAATGAAAAGTGCACATAATACCTAATACAGCCAAGGAAAACTTTGCTGCCGAATAGCTCTCCTAGATCTTTCAGCCGCAAAAACTTAGAATCCATTTTTTTGTCCAGTCATTTAGCTTTCTTGACTGTGCTTCTTCTCATCTGCTTAGCTGTATATCCACAATACTTTTCTAAGACTGTGGCCTACTCTGGATGAAAGAAGAAAGTAATCACCTTACCTTCTTCTTTGAGCTGTGGTGTTGGTGTTCAGAGAAAATAAGGTTGCATGCTCAGAGAAAGAACCTTTGGTAAGCCCTGAGATGGCTATCAGGTCTAACATTTTAAGATGAGCACTGACAATTGACCACAAAATAAGATGTAACTCCCAGCTAAAGATAATCGGTAGGCTGGACCATAAATAGAATTTAATATGCCACTTCCACACTTATGTCCTCTGATAAAGGGTCTACAGTCAAATCTCACACAGAAACCACAGAATTTTAGGAATCCAGAGAGGTCGATGATGCCTTGGACCAGTCTCCTCCAGCTCTGAATTTCACTTACAAGACCCAGGTCTGCGGATGTGAGTCCATCATAGCTTGGGTGAGCTCATGCTGGAAGAGCTCGCACTCAGGGCAGGAAAGGATGCCCTGACACTGATAGGTTTGAAGAATACCAAGCAGTAAATCAAGTTTGAGCTAAAAAACATATTTTGCCACAGGACAGGGCAAAAGGTAACGGCACAACACACAGCTATTCCCAAAAGTGCAAAATCAGGTTGCCCATTAACTTTTGTGTGCAGCTGTTTGGAGAGGCAAATTCAATGTCTCGCACAGGAAACCACTGAGCTGCAGGCGACCAAACTACGGCAATTTCATCTTTTCTCTTTCCTTCATGATGCCTTTATTTTTAACAAGAATAAGGATTTTTAAATGTTTTTTTTTCCAGCCAACATCCACTCTGTGTTGAATCCCACGGAAAGACAGAGAGTGATAAGCAGCCCGTGCTGCTGCTCACAGTGACCATATTACGCTTCTATAACACTTCTTCCTTGCTGAGTTTTACTCAGGGGGCAACTAGGTCCAGGCAACTTTATCTTTTTTTGGGGTAGGAATGGATAATTGAAAAGCTTTATTTTGGGTCAAAATGTTTGGGGGTTTTTTTTTCCACTCGTTTTAGTATGTTTTAATGTGACTTCTGATGCTGTCTAGGTAGTTGGAAAGATAGTCTCACAAAGTAGGAAAGATGCTGGAGAAGACATTAGCTGAGAAGTACGCTAGTTTTCTGAGGAACACTGCTTCAATTTTATACAACTAATACTGATTAGAAGTGGCACTTAAATGTTCAAGTACTTAGTGTTTACAGATAAGGATTTCACTGGATGATGATGTACCAATAAAAAATGCATGTTTTCAGATTCATATGCAGTTTCTAGTATTTACAAACCCTAGAAAAACTCTGGCTTGTTTCATTCTCACTTGTGAGCATACTTACCTCAGAAAGTTTAATGAGTAATAATGCTGAAATACCCATCAGAAAGAAATTGCTCCATCTTCCTAAATATGTATGGACACTTTTGAGACCAAATTTACTCCAGGAAGTTGTTGCAGTTCCCACAAGTATTTCCAATATAGATTTTTTTTTTATTAATGTATTGCCTTATATTTTTCCTCAACTTCATCCAGACATCTAGATCCAAATACAAAACCTAGGACCAGGAACATGGAAGCTATTTGTCTAACTCTTTGAAATACTAAACTTATATATGTATCTCTGAAAGCTACTTTCTACTACAGGTAGGAAAATGCTCGCCTTTTAGCTGTACTGGGATTGCTACAAATGCTCTAACTTATAAAAGAATCAGCAGAATTGAAGTTAACATAATAAAACATCCATAAAATGGTAAAAATTTGATTTATGCAAAGAGTAAGACTGTAGACCCTATATTAGGAAAAGCTTTCATATTGACTGCTTAGGTTTATTTCTTTGGTACTACTTTCCCAGTCTAAAACTGAACCATCCTTGACAGTGCTTTGAACAGGGAATCTGTGCTTATCTGATCAAAGCTAAAAAGCTGATGTGAAATAGTCAGAACAGCCCTTAGGCTTGCACTGAGGAGTTGACATTTCCCGGTGTGAAACTGCACTGGATTTCTCACCTTGCAGCCATTCTCTTGTCTACAGCTGCAGTCTACCAAAATGGAATTGTATTCTGTATCCTAAGTCTTCATACACTTCTGGAGTGGAGATGAACCACCACATAAAGCTCCTGCTTTATGACTCTGCTGACCAGTGTTTTGTATGAAGTCCAAAATAAAGTACAATACGAATTTAGGTTCCTGTTTGCAAGAGGCTTAGCCTGAAATTCTGCTTTCAACAATTTGGTAGCTTGCTATTTTTTATTCTGGATGAGCAGGTTTTGGCCTTTGTCTCATATCGGTAGTCATATCAAATTGAAAGGTGTGAATCTGATAGAAAGAAACAAATCTAGGCAGAGGTTATAGACAGGATATGCATAGTATAAGGAATTAAACCTGGATGGAATGAAGATTTGCAGTGTGGTGTTTCTATGAAGAAATATATCCATATTAAATAACTTGAACTTTAAAAAAACCTTGAGTCTTAATGAAAGCTAAAAAACCCCACACATTGTAAAGATGGAAATCTCTCAACACAAAGACCTATGAGGTCAAATTCCAGTGCTTTCAATAATTATTGTATAAATCTGGATTAAAATCTTTGAAATCAATGGTCTTGCTTTAATGGCACAACTGTGGAAAAAAATTGACCCACTGAAAAAACAATGTTAATAAACATCTAACTAGGCAATTTTAAGATGGAAGAAAGGTCTGAGATATTAGATGCAATCTCTTAAAATGATTCATACATGAGAAGATTTATAGGTTCAACCTTCCAGCTCAGTTATTACATTTGGATTCTAGAATAATATAAAGAAATTTATTGCCAAAACCCAAACTTTCATAGAATATTGTTCTTAAAGATGCATAGAGAATGATATATCATCTTTTCAAATTCTTTTGTCATATTCTTTGCTGTACTGAAAAAGTTGTTTCACACATTACATAGGCAACCGGCAAGACATGCTACAGAACATTTGCAATCTACAATCATCCAGAAAGGAATGACCAAGTTGAGAGAAAGCTGAGAAAGGGTTAACACAGTGAAGATGTATATTAAAAAATCACAACATAGCTGAACCATGTTATGTCATTGGAAGGCCTACTGTAATACTTTTAGATATTTTCTGCCCTTTCAAAGTTTCCTTAAATATGTATATAAATAAACTGATTTATTTACTGTGAGTTATGTAGTAAACATAATTCAAAACAAAAACACAAAAATCAATTTTAAACACAAAATAGACTAAATACTTTAAGAAATAATTTTT
The DNA here is from genome assembly GCA_013398055.1 of Ifrita kowaldi. NCBI lineage: Eukaryota > Metazoa > Chordata > Aves > Passeriformes > Cinclosomatidae > Ifrita > Ifrita kowaldi. Next base: position 356,584 of record VZRS01000900.1, read on the forward strand.
GTGGTTTTCATTTAACCCTTTAGGATAACAGCAGGTTTTCCTAATGTGCATGGCTGAATGTGTATTTGCTTGTCCTAACGAGAGAGAGATTAGAAATTCTTAACTAACTTGGTAGACTTGTAACTTAAGTAGCTAAGTAGACTTGACTACATGTGGAATTTATTTCTCTATGTATTATATCCCTGCTAGAATTAAATTTCAAAATACCCTAACTAAATATACTTTTCCCTTTTTTTCAGATCTGTTTTTTCCTTTAGTTTTAGACTATTGAGTCACACTTAAAGATAATTTTCATAAACCTTGTTTAACTTAATTGACCTTGAGGAATTTTCCACTGGCTTCAGGCTGTAGCACTCAACACCTCCAAAATGTAGCCTCTGAGGGTCTTGCCTGAATTAAGTCATCTTCAACAGTCAGACGTGAAAACTCCCTCATATAAAAACATAGGCTTTTCAATGGATTAAGTTAATGAGAAGAATCATCATCAGTGACCAAGTTTCTCAATTCCTTTAAGTGTCAGTAAGAGAGGTCCTGAAATCCTAGGATACCAGAGAGTGGAGGATTTCTGTAAGGAGCAGTAGACCTTCTTGCTGAAAACACCATCAGAAAACAAATGGGAGGCAGGCAGGTTTGTGGAAGCAAGATTGGGGTGGGCACTGCTTTGGTCTAGAGGACAAATCCAGAAAGGGCTATGTCCTGAACCTCTGGGGATGGCAATTCCACAAACACTTCAGTTCCTCAAAGGTGTCTTTTCTGGCACTGCTTTGGCCATGAGATCTGAGCTGTACGGTTTACCCTATGTGTTGAACTCAGAAAGCAAAGAATCCAAAAGATGGGGGCACCTGAAAAATTTGGGTCATATTTCTCTGAACAAGAGGTCCATATACTAATAATTCACTTTGTAGTAAGACAATCTTTATTAAGGTCAAAATAACACTGGAAAAAAACCCATGAATCTTTCTCATAATGAAGAATAACGCCAAGCAGGGGAATAAATATAAACTGACACATAAATTACAATCACAATATATGTATAAAATCAGCAATACAATATGATTTATGAGTACAGCCTGTGATCCAAGATGCTGGTAGGTCCAACAAGCACATGTAATTATAATAAAGCCAGGTTTTCCAGAGTGGCCTATTTGGAAAACATACATTATTATTAGGTTGCTAGTGCATTCACTGGATGTAAATCAATCTCTTCACTCTACATGCTGACAATGGCAGCTCTGGACATGACAAAATTTTATGATAACAGAGCATCAGCACTCCCACCTGCAGTCTTCATGTATTATTTGCATGTTTGAGTTTTTGACCAAGACGGCTCCCAAAAATGGTAACTTTCTGCTGTCTCAGTGTGGCCTTCCCCTTACTACACAGCCTCTTCCTTTAGCCCTCACTCTATTAATTCCTGCTGTTTTGCCTGTCATTAACTTTCCTTCTACATCAGACAAAATCACAATCAGGTTTAAAAGAGTTTCACTCCTTTTTTTTCATTACTGGCCAGAGAGGTTACGAAGTTGTTAGCTGACAATGAAGCATGTAACCCTGCTATTTTACTACAATGAGACCTTGAGTGCAAGGCGGGGCTGGATGGGGCTTTGACCAATCTGATTTAGTGGAAGGTGTCCCTGCGTGTGACTGAGCGTGGTTGGAACTGGATGATCTTTAAGGTCCTTAGAGCCCAAACCAGTTGATGATTCCATAGCATCATATTCTACAGAATCTATATGCTATGTTATGTTTGAGAATGGCTTTGGGGAAGCTCTGTGCCAACAGTCATCTGAGGCAATGATGCAAATTATTCCTAGGAGGTTTTCTTTCAGCAGGGCACAAAGAAATAAGGTTTAGCCTGTTCTGACAACCCATTTTGCCAGGATGAATGCCTTTGTCTTGCCTGAGTTATGAAGTTTTGTCAGGCGGGTTTTGCAAAGATGTGGGAACTGTGGGACATCTCTTTGCGTCTCATTTTTATAGGCTGGGTTTTCAGGCAAAGCACAAAACGCATCAGTTAGAGGGACAAAGCAATTTTAGCTATTGTTGGCTTCAATCTCTTCTGTACTAGAGCTGTCTTAAATTGCTCTGAATTCCTGCCCAGTGCTTGCAAGTGAAACAACTCTGTGTACAGTTCAGGGGAGCAGTCATGTCACCAGTGTCACTCCAGTCTGACACAGAGGGCAAATGAGAGCCTGCAGCAACATCCAGGGATGAACAGGAGGAAGCTCTTGGGCTTGTGCTGGTGATTCCCAATGACTTCATTGACTCAAACTGGAAAAGAAAGAAGTTAAAAAGGTCGGCTGGTATTACCACTTTCCTTATTATCCCATGTCTCTGGAATTGTGTTACTGTCTTCATGTGTTATGGTGAATGAACTCAGTAAATGACTTATGTCATGCCCTATTAGTGTTTCCAAAGGAAGCTAATTTAATTAAATTACAAGACAAAGACATAAAGGGGACACATCCTTCCCTAATTCAGAACAGTTACGAATTTCATTAGTAAGTTTTAGAATGGTTTAGAATTCTGTGCTTTCATTTTGAACTTCTGGACAATATCAAAAGTCAAATAAAAAAATATCGGAAGTCAAATATAAAAGCCATTTTCTCATCCAAATAGTCCCTCATCTCAGCTTCCAATTGCACATCAAAAGATCCCATAATTTCTTCTCAAAAAAAAAATTAAGGTCTTAAGTGTAGAAAACATTCTTTCCCTTCCTTGTGTCCCCATAATCCCCTCACTGCCTGCTCTATTGCTGATTTCACTGTCCTCCCTGTACCTGGACCAGCTAAGCAGGGCAGGGCAAATTGCAGCAGCTTGGCTTTTGGGGGGCTTGATAATTAACCTGTGAACTCCATCTGCTTTGTTTTGATCCTTTTAATTTTGTTCTCTGTAGTGAATCTCCATCTTATTACTTTAGGAAAAAAGAGTTGTTTTTTTGTATTTCCTCTAGAGTTTCACCAATGAAATATGTGAAAACAGAGTGAATGAAGCCATAGATTGAGCAAACTGATAAATAAAACTCTTAAATGACCTCACAAAGCTTCATTTTCTCCCTCACTCCACCTTTTTTCTTGTTTTGTCAAATAAAAGAATTTCTTTCTTTCTTCTTTTTTCCTACTTTGGAGTGCTTTTGATTATCTTTTTTAAAGGGCAGTTGTTTGTTGTGCTTTGAAGGTTGCAGTTGGACTTAAGCAGCTTACCCTGCAGAATGAAATGTGAGGATTTTTTCAGTACATAGACAAGTATTTTATATACTGTGACTTTGGTGGGAGGTTATTTTTTTGAAACAGTTCATAAAATGACTGTGTTGTGACCGGAAATTATTTCTAGAAGTCAACTACTAGGTAATTTCTCCCTCCTGCTCTCATATATATTTTCTTTATAAGTTTAGTGAAATTAATACTGCTGAAATAACGTATTTTTGGCTTCACTAATAGGAACATAAGAACAAATTAACTGAAGGTCAGTGAAGTTTCACTGTGTTACCCATGGTTCTGTCAATCTTTCTAGACTTAGAGTTTCCTTTAATTTCATTGTGGATATTGTGATTTTCTTTACCTTATATTTAAATCTTTCAGCAACACAAGCTGAAGGCACAGGTGTGAAACTTTGAATTCACTCTGAAAAAGGACATCTTGTTTTCATCTTTCTTTTCCTTTCTAATGATGATGATCTCACTCCTTTTCTGTAGCTGAAAACCACATTTGTGACTACCAATCAGTCACAGGCTTTAGGCCAAGCGTCACTCACATCTTCAGCCTTCTACACCACTAATGATCCCTGAAATCCCCCTGGGGTTGCAACAGTTACACCTTCACAACTAGATAGCTGAGGAAAACCAAAACAGGCAAAGCCTGCTGAATTATTTTGGCATTTGAACTACTTCCCAGCACAGAGACTGCAGGCATATCAGTTCCACTCAGAAGAAAGTTAGTCAGCAATGAAGTTGTCAGTCTTGTGTCAGTGCAATGCACTAAGCTGTCAAAACGCCGTCTGCTGTCTCTTGCTCCTCTCTGTTCCCTTTGTCACTGCTCTCTCTTGTCCTCCAGCTTCCTTTCCACTCTGATAGTCAAGGCAACTCAAGGTAAAGGCTTAATCAGAGACGCCGGCTGTGCTACTGAGAGCTTTAACATCTTCCATCGTCCCAGACATTGAACTGGATGAATAAACATGATCATACAGCAAAGAGAAGAAAGGGAAAACCTCTTGGAAGGTTTGTGCATCTGACAGGGACAAAGAACTTGCATACTATGCATAATTGAGTCAAGACCTGGTCTAGAGCAGGCACAGCCTCCTATAACATTTTGTAATGCACAAAGGCCCAGATGAAACTATCTCTACCAACACAATCCTAATTTACTTTCTTTTTATTTGGAGCAAAGAAGAGCAACACATTTGCACGTGACTTTGCCTAATCCCCTGTTAGAGAATTCTAAGGAGCTAATTAAAATTAACACAGGACATTTTGAGAAAAAGCCAACAGAAAATAGAGCACCAAGATTTTAAAAAAAAATAGGAATCTTAACTAAAGGAATTTTTGGTCACTCTGGAGTCATTTAATAGCAGCAAAATCAATTCTGTTTGGTAATTTCTGTTTTGTAATTGAACTGAGAAAGACTCACTTTCTACTTGCCATGTCCATTGTGGTTGCCTAGGTATGTTCTTCGGAGAAGGAATCAAAATCCACATGGTGGTTTACCATGGCAAAAAAAAAAAAAAAAAAAATTAAAAAAAACCCCAATTGACACAGACAGATACTTTGCTGTTTGCATTATATCATTAAATCGATTTAGAGCTGCTGCAACCCCCTTTGCCCAGGGAAGGATGTATTTCTCTGCAAGTCTTGCTTCCTAGCTTTATTAAACTGTGAATACAAGAATCATGCATGACCTGCAAAGGATATAAGGTCATCTGGGTTACATCACTTTTGGTATGCGAACCAGCTGTCAAAAATGCAATAACAGTACACTCTGGGAGATTATGGAGCTGGAGAGCTCTAACATAGGCAAAGCACAGAGAGTGATTTTTCAAAGAGGTGTACGCTGTCATCGATGTCGGAGAGCGAAGCAACTAAATTCTGTCAGTGGCTTTTGAAAACATGCCTTGTAGCAGCAAGACACACACAACGTTGTTAATTAACCCGTTCATTTAAAAATGGCAACTTTTGCAGGAAGTTTTTGATACTTTCAGCTTGGTAAGTCACTGAGCCCTGGTACACAAATTCTGAGTGCTGTTCAGGTCGTACTAAGCACTGTCTCCAAACTCTTCAGAAGTCCGTACTACTCTGCCACTTTAATACTGTAACACACTAAGCCAACATCTCACTGCTAGTTTACCCAAAGTTTGTGACAATTTGTGATGCATTTGCAAACTATTTTGATCAATCACACAAACCCCGTGAAACCAAATTAAGAAAATTCCTCCCTTATACTTAACAATTCAGTGCAGTAACAACAATAGTAATTATAACAGAGCGGAGAGTTCAGTGAAAATTAAGTGTGAAAATAGATAGTAAATGCATTAATTAGGCCAGAACCAGAAAGGCTTTTAGGGTCTTTTCACTGGCCAATCATACAATGTCAGCCAATCGTCTTCACTGAGGGAAGTACTCCAAGTGGGTGCTGGAACTTCAAGACGACTTTTCAGAGTTCTGTGTAGGTCTTTGCAATTTAATTTTTGCTACACATTAACCGTTGTTTCACAATGGGTGGTGTTACTTGTGCCCTAAATCACCCATTTGAAATGGGGCTTGCATTTCTTTATTTGCAATCTGCTTCACCAAGCTGTTGTTTTCTGACATTCTTCTTGCAAATACAGTAACAGTAAAGAGACTGAACAGCATACCTTAAAGTGTTATGCAACCTCTATTAAAATCCTTATCCTTTAGAGTAGTGCATTTTCTGTACACACACATATATCTCACCAGCAGCTGTTCCCAGCTATATTGAAGTCTCTTATTTTCAGGTTTTTCCAACTGCTTTCCCATGCCTTTCTTTTTTTTCCCTACTGACAACCATGTCACATAAAAATGTTGTCAGATTACCTTCTAATGGCTTTGAAATGTATCATAAGAATGAAAAAAAAAAAAAAAAGGCATTTCAAGAGACTGACTTGTTTCTTGTGTTAGTCTGGTATGGTTGGCAAATGAGTTATGAAAAAACCAACCATGAATCTGAATTTTCGTTGTGTGAATGACAAAATACAAACCTCTACAAAAAGTACATAATTTTTGGAAAAAATATTTCTGCTACAAAATGGAGACAGAAGACTGTGTGGAGGTAGAGGTGTGTATGACGAACTAAATTTTTAATAAGAAAAATGTGCATCTTTATCAGAGTATTCAGTTTAGAAACTGCATAAATCAATAAATGAACACTGTTACCCCACTAATGATTTCTCGCTACAAAAACAGCAGCAGGAAGAGAAATGCCAAGTACTTTACCAACATCAACATGTTAGAAGTTTCAGGTCCTCCATTTGAATGAATGAATGATAATAAAACGTAAAGCATTAGTCATACCAAGTACCTTGTAAATACCATGTAGAATCAATTGCTGGAAACTCTTTGGTAAATGCTATAAACAAGAAATATATTTGTAGAAATTAGACTGACTTACTGGTGGAAAGATGGGTTACATTTGTGGGTATTCTTTTCAAAGGATCATTCAACCAGCTGTACCCTGCACACATTCAATATTAGCACGTATCACTAATGTGTACATATAGCAATGAGGTGTACTCTGGGGAAAATGAAGTTTTATAAAACATTTGCTGTTTAGTTTTCTTTGTCAAATTACTAAATGTGATTCACTCATTTTAAACTCTGACTCTTCGCTAGAAATATTTGGATTATTTCAGCCCATTTCCCAACAGTAGTGATATTCCAGCCAGGATTTATGAGGCTGTAAAAAGTACCTAAGAAAAGTAAATGTAATGGCAGATGAACTAATTTTACTGTGCAGAAATTCTGAATTAGAAGATTTTGAGAAAAGATCCAAATATCAGAAAACAATAAGATTGCTATTACTGCATTAGTAAGACAGAAAACATATCCAGATAATAGTGCTGTTTATCATGAAAAAGCAAGATTGATTTGAGAAACTCAAGATGGATAGTTTCACCACAGAACAGTGGAGATTTTTTTCCAAGTAATTTCAAACTTACTTTCCTCATAAACTGAATTATACTTTTCTTATTTTCATCTTATTCTTTCTCTTTGTTCTCTCTTTCATTATCACAGTATCTCCACTTTCTTTAGTGTCCTTTTTTTCAGCATTTGCAATGTATTATTGTGTCCCCTGGTTAATCATCACCTAGCTATTAAACACTGGTAGTATTTTTGGAGTGTCCGAAGTTTCTCAGTGTAGGAATACTCCCAGCTTCTTTCACCAAGAAAAAAACTTCAGGCATTAACTCTAGGTTTGGCTTCCAAATCCTCTTGCCTTGTCACAGCTTTCAGAAGTGCAAATACCTACTGTAAATATTTCAGTATTTCAGTAGTGCAAGCACGGATTGTAAAAACCACCATCATTGTTCATAATGATAAAAGATTGAAGTCTTTAAACAGAGGTGTTTCAGACTGGCCTCCAAATCACATGTATCTGACAATATTTTTCAGCAGACAATAAATGCAGTGAAATATGTGAAATTTTTTGTACAGTGAGAAGTTTAGTGTTATGTCAATTATGAGTCTGCTGTTGGCCAAAATACTGGGAAAAATACAGTGTGTTAAAGCACTGGAAAGTTCTTTGCATGGTATTTTTATTTTCTGAATTCCCCCAATATTTAAAACAACCATCCAGGAAGAAGAAGAAAAAAAATTGCATTATCCTGGTAATGATACAGAGGTGAGCTGAAGAAAACTTCTGAGGTTTCTTATCTAAGTAATGTGAGACAAATAGCTGAGATGCAGTCTCCAAGTTCCCAAAGGAGGCCTAATCTAGTGTCTGTGTGTATATCCCTTGCATCCGAGTGCCTCAGGAGCAGGAATGTGTTGATCTTCAAAGTTCCTGTGAGGAAGAGGAGTATTACCGCCCCTTTTTACAGAAGGGATGGTGGGGCAGAGAACACAATGGCTCCTGGTTCACAAACTCTGCTAGTGATGGAAAAGGCCTCTTCCTTCCTCTCATCCCACACCATTTTTGCCCTTCTCTGTGTGCCACCAGAAGCCACCATCAATCAAATCCTGAAATGGAGATGTTCCTGTGTTAGAAATGAATTTTTTTTCTTCTTTTGTGGAGGGGGAGACAGCTGAAACAGATCTAGCACTTACATGCCCTGCCTTGTGTCCTGGTGTAGCACCTCTGCTGACTGAATTGCTGCTTTTGGTGGCAGCTCTGGACCTCCTTAGCACAGAAAATCTTGTGTTAAATCNTGCAAATACCTACTGTAAATATTTCAGTATTTCAGTAGTGCAAGCACGGATTGTAAAAACCACCATCATTGTTCATAATGATAAAAGATTGAAGTCTTTAAACAGAGGTGTTTCAGACTGGCCTCCAAATCACATGTATCTGACAATATTTTTCAGCAGACAATAAATGCAGTGAAATATGTGAAATTTTTTGTACAGTGAGAAGTTTAGTGTTATGTCAATTATGAGTCTGCTGTTGGCCAAAATACTGGGAAAAATACAGTGTGTTAAAGCACTGGAAAGTTCTTTGCATGGTATTTTTATTTTCTGAATTCCCCCAATATTTAAAACAACCATCCAGGAAGAAGAAGAAAAAAAATTGCATTATCCTGGTAATGATACAGAGGTGAGCTGAAGAAAACTTCTGAGGTTTCTTATCTAAGTAATGTGAGACAAATAGCTGAGATGCAGTCTCCAAGTTCCCAAAGGAGGCCTAATCTAGTGTCTGTGTGTATATCCCTTGCATCCGAGTGCCTCAGGAGCAGGAATGTGTTGATCTTCAAAGTTCCTGTGAGGAAGAGGAGTATTACCGCCCCTTTTTACAGAAGGGATGGTGGGGCAGAGAACACAATGGCTCCTGGTTCACAAACTCTGCTAGTGATGGAAAAGGCCTCTTCCTTCCTCTCATCCCACACCATTTTTGCCCTTCTCTGTGTGCCACCAGAAGCCACCATCAATCAAATCCTGAAATGGAGATGTTCCTGTGTTAGAAATGAATTTTTTTTCTTCTTTTGTGGAGGGGGAGACAGCTGAAACAGATCTAGCACTTACATGCCCTGCCTTGTGTCCTGGTGTAGCACCTCTGCTGACTGAATTGCTGCTTTTGGTGGCAGCTCTGGACCTCCTTAGCACAGAAAATCTTGTGTTAAATCCTGTGTGAGACTCCAGTGTGCTTTGTGCAAAGATGACTCTGGTAAAGCAAGGAAGCTGCAGCTGCAGGTCCCAAACTTCAGGCAGCAACTAATGGCTGCATTAGCCTTCCTTTCAGTGCTGAGCTGGGAATTACCCTAACATAAAGTATAAGTTTCTAGAGCTACAAAGCATCCAGCAGTAGCCAGCAAAAATTTATTAAGTGCATAGGTAATATGAGTAATCTTATTAACATCCTTCCAGGACTAACTCTCGTATTACTGAATTTACTGTATGCCAATAATATTTAACAAAGATCTTTAGCTGATCCACCTTTTGTTTGTAAAAATAGTAAAAAAAATCCAAAAACCCAAAGGACAAAGGGGGAAATAGAGCCCATTATAGGAATTGTCACTGGAACAGTTTAAAAATAATTGAATGTGTAGCTGAGAGTTCAGCCTACAATGTAAAGTAGCAGCAGTTATAATATTTCTTCTCTCTAGGGAAGATAGAAGGGTGGGCTGGAGTGAAGGCAGTATATACCTGCCAGCATTTTGTTGGCACATACATATACAGAAACATCTTTTCCATCTTATCCTGAAACTGTGGGCATTTGGGAAGAGTAACTTGGCCATGTAACAGCCTTCTGTAACAGTATGTCTTCAGGGTGGAGTTATTTTTTCACTCTTATTTCAGCTCCACATTTTACTCCATTTCTCATGCCCACACACAAACTCTGATGCTGTCAATCTCTGAAGGATGATGAAACTGGAAAGAGAAGTTAGAGACAGCTTTTCACCCTCATTTGGTGTTCTCATTTCCCCTGTTTACTGGTGAGGACCTAGCTCAAAGGAACAGAGGTTTTTCAGAAACAGCTAGACCTTGTAGAGGCGTCACATTTGTTCCTTGGTTGTTGGCAAGTGACCTTAAGCTAGAGGAGCCCTCTCCAATGCCATGCCATGGTCATTACTACCCACTCTTTGTTGCTACAGATCCAGATAGTGTCACTGATTATTTCATTATTATTTAAATGATAATTTCCTTGAAATGGTTATGGTTGGGCTACGTAACTCAGCTATTCGAAAGGTGCTCAGGGTCTGAGACCAAATGACTTAGATTTGAGACAACATCATGTACTGCAGAGAGAAAGGACTAGGTGAGATTCCCTTTGAAGGCCAACAGAAACACCCAAGGGAGCACCAAGGTAATGAGGATTCATTAGCCAAAATAGCTTGGCAGTCTGGTTCCTTGCACCTCATCCCAGTAAAAGCTGGTACTCAAAGCTGAGGGTCAATATACAGCCTGACTCTGCAGTGAAGACATGCTTAATGGGGCTATTACATTTTCCACATAAGGGAAATCCACCACTATTTATATCCAGCTTAGTACTTTGGATTCAGGCAGAATGCTTCTGAAACTACATCCATCCAATATTAATAGCATCTGTCTTGCGGATTAACTATCACATTGTGTTTTTATTTAAACATCATCACTGAGCAATCACTCACTAAATTATTTAAAGGAAACAACAAAAAATTGTTTTAAGGTCACAAGAAGGATGTCAGTGAGCCAGTATTACTAAGCATTTTAAAACCTGGAAGATTTCATTTTAAGGAACTGTAATAATGCCTTTCTTTGGCATATGTAATTTTGTGTTTTATATTTATGAAGATGGACATTTCTGAAGTGTTTAATGAGCAGCAATATAGTTCCTCAGCTTAAATGCAGAGCCTTATACTATTTTTAATATTATCCAGTAAGTAACTCAGTGCCATATGCTTCTGTAGTTTGACTGCCAAAGAATGCAGCAAGTTGCTTTGGAGACTGCCTCCACACCCCAGCCAAAACCATGTTTGTGGTACAGAGCTATTGATGTCCTACCAGTGTGGAACTCAAAAATGGCCCCACAGAGAAGTTATGCAGAGGTTCTGCTAACTCCATTGAACAGGATGTGGTTTGGACCCATGTATGGAATTGGGTTAAAGCTTTAATACTAGACATGCTATACTGGAAAAAGACAGTACAGTCTGGCAAACAGCGAGGTGCTTACTCCACTTGGTTGCCAGATGACTTTTGCTCCCCAAAGCATAAGACACATTCTTAACTTTCATGCACTATCCTAGGGTATATTAAATATTTTAGACTGGGAAATGGCAAGAGAGCCAGTCCACTTCTAACTTCTGCTGCCTCCCTCTCATCTTGGGCAGCTATAGGTGACTGTCCTAGAAATATATGCGTGAAGGTTAGAGAATGGGAAAAGACAAAAAGAAATTATCATCAACAATAAAGTGTGAACATGAACAGAAATTGAAGAGATTTGTTTGTTGTACACATACCTTTACTTTGTTGTCCTGCTATGCATCATATTGGCTATTTAGTACAACACTTACCTCTTATGTTCAGAATGCAAATCTTTACTTTTTAATTGTTTGTCACACTTGCTCAAGATTAAGCTCTCATTTTGCACTGACTGGATTGCTTCCACAAACTGTAACAAGTAAGCACTTGTATTCCCATCTTAATTTTTTAACACCATGTAGAATAGTTCTGTTGTCTGGTAATCGTGAGGATCCACAAAAAATTCCAGTGTTTTCATTCAGCGCATGGGTACCCATTGATCACCCCAGCACTAATGGGAGCCCCAATAATCTAAAAACCAGAGCCCAAGATGCGTACCAGGACTTCCTTAAGGTGCAGTTCCCAAGGCACTGTCATCCTGTGAGGACTGCAAAAATCAAGAGACTCATTAGAACAAGAAATTGCTACATTTCTAAATCAGTTCATTTTGTTGTAGTAGAGTGGATTTGATGGTAAAAGTGGGATGTAGTGAGGACTCTGAGCTCAAAGACTTGTGGTGTTTTTCTGGCTGCAATAACTGGTCTGTAAAAAGACAGATACTCTCTACAGACTTTGCTTTGTTAAATGAAGACAGATAAAAATATTTTCTCCCCTTTCCACAAAGCAGCTGGACCGCCTGTGCTCAATATGACAGAAAACAACAATTAAAATAAAATTTACCTCACACATACACAAGTCGTAGCCTATTCGGATATTTTCTATACAATTTAATATTTTCAGCCTAAAAAAATAATGGTTGAGAAGGGACATAAACGGAAACAAAGGAACAACAAATCTGAAACAGATGTTAGGAAGCACTCCCAGCACAGGAGAGCTGATGTGCTGAAAAGCTACCTGGGGGTAGGACATTAAAAGACGCCTCTCAAGAAAGCTTGTGAGGAAGGGCAGAACAATGGAGGAAGGCTGGATTCAGATACCTCCTTGTCCTCTACACCTCTCATGCCACCGCCACAGGGAATTCTGCTTTTCTTACACAGCGCGATTCTGTGGCCCATTCAAGCCCACTTTAAAACAGAAGCAAAAACATGACGGAGAAATTTTGAGTAAGAAGGAGTAAAACGGATATGGACAGAAGGATTTACCCCAAGATGGAATTATGTCCTCTATGCCAATACACATAAGTTAAAGCTGTTGCTCTAGCACAGTTCATGAAAAGGTGTTAGAGAGAGGGAGAGCTGAATTCCACTGTCATAAAAGACATGCATGTAAGCTAGATTGTAGGCCAGTTCTTTATGAAAAACAGTGGAAAACACAATTTATTCACAATGTTGAGATGGAATAAGGCTCCCCAGAGTTCCCCAACTTCACAAGCTACCTAAATCAAGGCTGCCATCCAACCAAAAATTAATTAGTATTTTCAGTGTGTCCCAAACTCCATCAAATTGCCTGTAAATATAGTGAAGGTGTGGAGAAGGATGTGGGAGCGAAAGGAACAAGCTCTAAATAAACAAAAAAATAAGCAAAACAATAAGCCTACCAAAGTGAAAACAAGTTAACATGCAGTGCCCTAAATCTGCTCTCTTCAGCAGGTTGATTAGTGATCTCCAGTTTTTCATGTTTGGTGCCACATGGTGTATGTAAGCCATGACAAGACTCTGAGGAATCAGGGAAGCTGGAGTCTGGCTGGCATATGAAATCATTCCTGAAGTGCCACTGCCTGTGACATGAGGGATCGTTCCAACATCTTTGCTTGCCTTCAGGACCTTTTTTCTGACAGGTGCAGCAGATGAACTTCTCTTACAGCCTTCCTTGCGAGCATGAGACCAACGCGCCACCAGTCCAGGATGCCAGATGATGGAGGAAGGTGGCTTTGCTCATACTCACAGGACTCATGGAATGAGCAGCAGGGACCTCCTCTTCTGCAGAGGGAACTGCTGAGTGCTCTGGTTTACTGTCACCATGGGACCAGGAACAGGAAAAGCATGAGCTTCCCAGTCTTCCTCTGTCCTGACACGTGAACTCCACACTGTCCTCTGGGCTGAGAACCACCCCGAATGGCCAGGTAAAATGCTACAGCTGGGACTGGAAATCTGTTGCATTTCTGGAGTCATTTACATGCCCCAAATCCCACAGTGATCTGGCTGATTCAAATAGGGGGGAAGGATTAGCTCCAGTTGAAATTGTATCTCTCATGGGAGGAGGCACAGGGGCTGCTGAGTCAAGCTGGCCGGGGCAGTGGGAGTCACAACTCTGGTCTGAGGTGGGTGGCAGGGAGCCAGCACCAGCCTGCAGGACCCTCACTCCTCTGCCCCTCGCCAGTTCCCGACCTTCATCCCAGAGAAAGGCAGAAATCCTTCTGGACTCTGAGAAGCAGCCAAGTCAGACTGTGGAGAGCAGGCTTAGGTAATGGTACGTGGAAATGCTTCATAGCTCAGGTTTTTAAAAGGTTGAAATAAAAGGGACAAGGCTGTGTAAGGACAGATAATAGCACTCCTCAATAGGTTGTGTGGCTGATTTAATGAATGGTTTATCTGTTCCTCAGTTTCAGTTAGTTGCTGGAGTTGTGACTTAAAAAAAAAAATGCACAAAATGTTGATGACTATTTTGTCACTTGTTTTTTTGACAAAGACTTAAAACCGAGGATTTTTTTGTAAAGAGGGGAAGATTCTGAAGATTCATTAAGTGAGTTTTCGTCTTAAAAATCACTTGCACCAGAAGCAGAAAAGGAAGGAAAATGCCTATATTTTCTAGCTAGGAATAATATCCATAACTATAGAAGAAATCCAGAAAGAAGAGTTTGGTCCTGAGAAGACAAAAGCCCATTCTTGTGGTTTCAATCATAGGGAAATAATGCACACACACACACACAAAATCTTTCATCACAACCTCAGCACATCTTGGATGTGTGAAACAACATTCGTTATTTAAATGTTTTGCAGCATTTTACATATTTAGGGATTTATTTTCCTCTGTTCTTCCTGAGAACCTTCTGAGTTTAAATAATGGCTCATTATTTGGGCAAAGAAGCACCCCTGAAGAGCATTTTTCTTTGGTTTTGCTCATGAATTACTGATGGAAATGAACAGCTGACAAATTAAGTCACCCTGGTAGTTTGGATTAAAAAAAAAAAAGCCTTCAACTTCAAGTTCAAGATCTGTTTACATGTCTTTAGAAAGGGAGTGGCTTCTCTCTACTGTTGTATACCAACCTTGGTTCACTGTTCATCAGCTGCATTTTTACTTTAGGACTCGTCTGCATTGAGAAAAGGAGTGACAGAAAAGCCAAAAATATTGAGTGATCTGGTTACAACATTCTTTTTTCGTAACTCTTTAAACATGGTTTTGTACCATAGTGTGGACGAGAGCTAACCTGGTTGTAACTTTGAGGCTATAATTGAAGGTCTTTTCTATAGTAAAATACTGAACTTATGCTTTACTCATACTATGGAAATAGCAGCTGATTAACATATGTGGGTGTTGTTGTTTAAAGACCAAACGGGTTTGATTCATGTGCTAGATGAAATGCAATTTTTTGGTAACACAA
This sequence comes from Ifrita kowaldi, assembly GCA_013398055.1. Taxonomy (NCBI): domain Eukaryota; kingdom Metazoa; phylum Chordata; class Aves; order Passeriformes; family Cinclosomatidae; genus Ifrita; species Ifrita kowaldi. The sequence continues at coordinate 371,690 of VZRS01000900.1, forward strand.
GCCTACAGATTGTGTCAGATATATATGTATTTATATAAAATATATATTCAAATAAAGGACAGTATTTGATGCTGGTGGTATATATTTGCAGGTTTTTTCAGTAGGAGTTAGTTTTTGAAGCACCACAAAGGAGCAATAGTGAGACACTGAACTCAGCCTGAAGGTAAACTAATACCATACATATACTTCTTTTTCTTTTCCTCACTAGTGCTGAAATTCAATACATGAGTTCTTATTAGCAGATATTAAGAACTGTTATAAAGGATACAATCATCTGGCAAGGCTGGCAAATGTGCAGTTGAGCCACCAAATAGCACTGAAGCAGGTCATTTCTAACAGAAGTGTGGATCAGATCTGTTGTGACAAAGGATTTAACCCTTTGAAGTGTCTCATCTCCCCAAAAATAAGCATGACATTTAAATGAACCCGAATTCAGTGCTATTAATGACAAGCGAGATTTGGAATAATTCTGAAAGTTTTTTGTTTTGTTTTTTGCATTTGCATTTATCACAAGTTTATATTTCCCATGGTGAGATTTAGTCCTTCCGCTATAAAATAAGATACCATGGTAAAGAAAGAGGAAAAGAAAGAAAGAAAGGAAAAAAGGTTTCCTGAACTCCTCATTGTATTCCCAGAGGAGGTCTCAGCATCAACTGGAAAGTTCCACAAGCTGTCCATGAACATCAGAGAGTAAGGGCTCATTTGAGCTGTGGCTATGGTGAGCCAATCTGCTCACACTTCATCAGGAGTGTCAGGGGAGCCTGATAAAATGATAACGATGCTGTGCACTGGGAAGAGGAGAACATAAATAAGCTACTTAATTCCATTTGTTTTAGCATTTCTTTATATCCATATGCTTGAATCATATCACACCAGCCCAGCCTTTGTACTCAGAGAGTTCCTCTGAATTGGATTAGGTAATATATTGAAAGCTGTATTTCTTGAAGTGCCTTTGGGTTTTGTGTGCATGTGCATGCGTGTGTGTGTGTACATTATTTCCCTGTGATTGTGTTTTTGTACATGCAGAAAACAATTAAACGATGTTTCTCCCAGTCACTTTGCTAGAAAGCAAGGCCATCCCCTGAGAGTCATTTACTATAAAAGCTTGTGATGAATAGACAAATTTATGTGTAAAAATCTAGGAGTATTATGGAAGAGATATGAGTTACCATTTTACTTTGATGCATCAGACAGCACTAAGTAAGCAGTCAGCAGGTGGAGCATGGCTCCAGGTTAAATGGAAGCTTTGTGATAACTCTTCTCTCCCGTTGGGAAGGACACTACGGACAGCCACCAGCCCTCACGCTGCTCTCAGCTGCTGAGGAGAGGGCAGCACGGGAAACATTGCATCTCTCCAAATGCACAGGAAACTACAGACACAACTTGCTTTAACTTCAGAGAAAGGTATCTGACTTCTTTTGTCTTGCCTAGATGATGAGCATTAAAGGTAAAACTACCCCAGGGAAAGATTGTGTTCTTCAGCACCATGAGCTATGTTCCTCTTAGCTGTCATAGCGCAGCAGACATGTTGCCTGTACTTCTTGCACTGAATAAGCCAGCTCATCACGGAAGACTTGCTTTTCTGAGATATCTGTAAAGTATCTGATGTTCTTCTGGTACATGCTGGTGAATTAACAGTAGTCATTTTGATTTCCTTCTCTTTACTGCTGGTAACCAAGATGCTTCCATACAGACAGGTATGATACTGTGTACCTGATGGCTTATATATTAAAGAAGTATCTGCAGATCCAATACCCTGGACATTGTTTACTACTCTCATTTACTTGGCCCAAGTTTTTTTGTGTATTATTTCATAAATTCATATTACACAACTGCCTTGTGCACAGCTCTGGCCCATGTCATTGCCACATCCTGGCGAGCTGCCCTTTCCTCCCATGCAGTGCATACCCAGGCAGTGCAGTGAGAGGGAACAAGAGTCAGGCATATTGCTCTTGGTCCATGTACTTGGAACTGGCACTGACCTTGGAAAACAGGGGAAAGAAAAAAACAGGAAGATTTTTTTTTGTCACTCCCAGAAACTGTTCCATAATTGTGCAGTTGATAGATCAGATGCAAAGGGGAATTTTGGAAAATGCAGCTGGGGATCCCAGAAAAAGTGGGGCCATTCATTTTGGGTAGCAGCCCACAGTTAGATCAAATTATGCTGATCGTGAAACTGTATCCTTAGACAGGAGCCCACAGCTGCAATTGCAGAGAGAGTCCTGGAGCATGCACAGAGCAACCGGAATATTCTGGAAATGCAACAGGGAAAATTCAGGAGTTCACAGCTGAGCATGTGCAAAGTGAAGTGAGTCAAAGGTCTGAAAGTTGGTATCACTTTGGGAGGATTTCCTGAGGAAGCCAAAATTAAGCACACCACTAAGGCAAACAACTTTCTCTCTATCACCTTTCAAACTCTACTTCCAAAGCATGGGACAATATATTGGTCAAAAAGAAATAGATATTTTGCCTAAAGAATAGCTGAAATAAAACTGATTTTTTTCACTGCAGCTTCCTAGGAGCTCTCATCCTGATGTTATCTCTTACATGGAAAATTTTGTCTGGCACAATTCAGTTTAGGCAACAGAAGCTTGTGGAGAGAGAAGTGGTGGCCCATCTATCTGCTTCCAGGTTTCAGATGCCACTTGCCCCATCTGCTGTGGTTTCTGGTTACCACTGGCTCAGGACTCTCAAGCTCCTGGAGGCCAAGAACCTCAATGGGAATAGCACATTACCCTGACAAGTCCTTCCGTTCCCTTTCAGACAATGAACCAAGACTCACAGAAAATCAGCTTTTGTCAGGCTTTACATTTATGGCAATTCCGTTTTTCCTCATCTTTCTTCTCAGTTCATCATGTCATGCATCTCCATTCATCATCTTCTAAGGCACCAGTCTAATATTATTTGATTGTGACCAGTTAGATGGTCACAATCAAATAATATTCTATGATATAGTGATGGAATCATAGAACCATAGAATGTTTAGGTTGGGAAAAATCCTTTAAGATCATTGAGTCCAACTGCAAACCTAACAGTGCCAAGTCCATGAATGAGCCACCTCACCAAGTGCCACATCTGCAAGTCTTTTATGTCCCTCCAGGGAGATGACTCAACCACCTCCCTGGATAGCCTGTATCATTACTTGACAACCCTTTAAGTGAAGAATCTTTTCCTAATATCCAATCTAAACCTCCCTTGGCACAATTTGAGGCTGTTTTCTCTTGTTCTATTGCTTTTTACTCAGGAGAAGAGGCTGACCCATACTTGGCTGCAACTCGTTTCAGATAGCTGTAGAGAGAGATAAGGTCTTCCCCGAGCCTCCTATTCTCCAGGCTAAACAACCCCAGTTCCCTTGGATGCTCCTCATAAGACTTGCGCTCCAGACCCTTCCCCAGCTCTGCTATCCTTCTCTGGACACTCTCCAGCACCTCAATGTCTTCCTCATAGTGAGGGGCTCAAAACTGGACACAGGATTCAAGGTGTGGCCTCCCAGTGCTGAGTACAGAGGAAAAATCACTGCCCCGTCCTGCTGGCCACACTATTGCTGATACAGGCCAGGATGCCATTGGCCTTCTTGGCCACTTGGACACACTGCTGGCTCCGGTTCCATGTGGTTTTCCGATGGGCAACTTTCCAGTCACTCTGCCCAAAGCCTGTAGCGTTGCATGGGGTTGTTTTGACCCGAGCACAGGATCCAGCACTTACCCCTATTGAAGCAAGTATTGCCTTTTAACACCATTAAAATTATTTTAATTAAATGGAGTACAACCCTCCCCAAAGATCTACACATTGGTTCTTTAAAACACAGGGGTATGCTGGAAAGTTTTACTATTTTTTTTTTGCAATGGTAATATGGAGCCTGTTGCATTCTCTCTCACAGGATATGGTTAGCTTCCCATTCAACCTCTAATCTGCTCAGTCTCATTATTACACTGCATTTGATTTCATAAGCAACAGCTACAGCTGTTCATTTTATGCTCCAGGTATTCCTTCCAGCAGCTAGGGCCTGCAAAATAAGTGCAAAGGCCTTCCCTTGAGCATGAACACACTGAGCTGGGCTCACAGCTCAGTGGAAGGAAAGAGGACTTTAGCACTTTTTCAGGATTTTAACGGATATTGGCCATGGCTGACCTAGAAGGCGCAGTAGGACCAAGGCAGGGAGAGGCACTCTGCTCCCCAAGTTTTCTCTCCCTTGTTACTGTAGTTCTTTCCTCAAAACACACTGTTAGACTTGTGTGACTCAAATATTTTGGTCTCCTAATAGTATAAAGACAATTGTTTTGATGCCATTTTTTTTCTTCCAGTCTGAATGGAGCAATGCAAAAGGAAACTCAGGAAAGGAGATCTATAAAAAGATGATAAGCCATCGCCAAATGCAAGCTGTCCTGCTCTCAGTTACAGTAGGATCCCTTTTTGCCATTCTGCATGTAGAGTGAATACACTTGTGCAGAGAAAAGAAATTTCATGGGAACAGAACTCAGGTGATTGCTCGTTATATTTTCACTAAAGCCTGGTTAAATCACATTTTATAACAGCCTATACTCTTATACGTCTATTCAGATAAGTACCACATTTTAAATGACTAGGATCTTACCCTCTCACCTCTTAACTAGTTCAAGGGCAAAAAACCCCATATTTTTTAAAAGCCTTTTCTCACGGTAAGGGCTCTGTGCCTGGTTGTCACAGAACTCTGGAGTAACACACTGCATGATACAAATCTAGATGAAAAAATATATGGGCAGCAGGATAGAGGAATCAAAGGCATTGCAAGAACAATGTGGATAAATGCTATTTCTACAAAAGATGTAGCAGGTGAATTTGCCTTAATTAATGATAAAATAGAGCTGAAGATTGAGCCAACATTAGTTGCAAAGTTCATAAGCATACAACATTTTTTTTTTTTTAACAAAAAGCCACTTAAAATTCAGTGCTTGTTCTGCTGTTAGAATGGTGAAAGACTGTGAAATACAAGCATGCAGACTTAAGGATGTCTGTAGGTACTGTTGTGATTTGAACACCCCGGTGCTAAGTGTATTAAAATCCCATGGAGCTCTATAATGGTTCTACATAGTCCATGTCTAGTATCTGTAGTACTTGGCAAATTTAGCACTGGTATATTCCTAGTTTTAAATTACTGACGAGGCCTCCTGCTTCTTTAAATGTGGTATTTAAAGTACCTTAGAAGTCTGAGCAATATCACCCTTTTTTAGATTTGTACATTCGTCATAATATTGTGCCAAGGTTTCTTAGGTAAACTTGATTGACAGACACCCATCTTTATCCTCTGTATGGCTGGAGGTCAGCCCTGGTGGAAGGTAATGCTTTTTTAATTAGCTGCTAGGGTATTATATTTCCTTTGTGTGGATTGCATGTTGGATTCCTGTGAGTCACTATCTGAAGAGATGGCCTTTACAGTCACTGCTAAGCATAACACAGACAAGTGGAGAAGATTTGTAAAAGATTCATATCAAAGATGTCTATAAAAAGTCTTGGACCTAGGCAACCTCCAGGTTTTCCAGCAGTCACTGTAAGAAAAGAAAAACAATAGAATTAAAATGATGACAGAACCAAATCCAAAGACGCACTTCGCAGTCTGCACTGGGAATCACAAAGCCAAAATACTGACTATAAATTGTGGATGTCATCTCAAGTCCTTCACAGATACGACTTCTCAGTTAGAATCAAAAGGATCAAAAAATTTCTGTGCAGATAGGGACAAGAAATCATCTGTTCAAGATGTGGAATACCTCTGTAACTGGATTTATGTTTACCTAAAATCACCCTGTGGAAAAATAGATTGTGGCAAGAACTCTAAAAGTTTCCAGCAATCCTCTAATAATGTACAGGTATTTGTTTGAAGAAAACAGAGTGAATGTGAACATGTGACTATTTATACAAGACTGTTTCTAATGAGCTTAGAGTAGACTAGAGGTGAAGGGAAATTGCAGAAGAAACAGAAAGACAGGGCTTCCATGCGGATCCCACACAGGTGGGCAACACGTTCTAGTGTCAAATTTATCTAGAGTCATTTGTCATCATGCAAAGTAAAAATATGCAAAGTTCCACTACTAGGACTAAGCTAGGCCCATGATAAAGATTCTTGTGGGACTCCAAAACTCAGGGACTTCCTTAGTAGTAGCCAGTCTGCTGCAGTTTAAGGAGCAGTAGCAGGTCACTGGGGGCATCTAGTATTGAGAATACTCTTCAAAATGGGGTTCACCAGAATCAATTTACTTTATATATGAATGAATGCAAAAGCAACATTTTTGCCAAAATGTCCCCTTTCTTTTCTGGTTGGAACTTCCACCTATAAAACGTTATCATAACTAAGTACTTGCTCCTGGAACTAATTCAGTAAAGCTCTCTTTCAGGCAGGGACTCATTTACACTTAGATTATCCCTGCAATTCAGAAAAAGTGGAACAAAATGAGACCATACATTCTGTGCACATAAACAGTGAGATCTGGCCTCAGTCCAGGTGGTGTTATATCCCATAGCATGTAGAAGTATGTGCATATGTTATGTGTAAACATTCATAAATATCCTTCAGTCTTCTCTTCTATAAGCTGACTCTCTAAGTGTTTTCGCTTAAACTGGGGAATTGCTACTTGGAATAACACTTCCAAAGATAATGTCCCAGTGAGAGGCAGAGGCATAGGCTGATGATAAATCTTGCTTACACACAAATTGGTCTGTATGGAAAGGAAAGGGCATTGCAGACAGGACTGGAAACACTCTGAACTCTAGCTAGGTCCAGGTGGCCTCAGCCAACTTAGTAGCTACCTTGCAGAAGACTAAACAAAAACGTGTAGCAATGTCTGGGATAATCAAATAATGATGCAAACAGGTTATTTTGAATCAAACTTCCAAGGCTTTCAGATAAGTTAGTAAATCGCTCTGTCTGTTTCTCTGAGCATATTCTGTGTGAATAATGTCGTGTGTTTTGTGTCATGTGGGAAGACAAACTTCTGGAAAATATTACAAAGTTTTATCTGAAGTTGAATCTGTTGTCTCACATTTTCCTCTGTTTACATATATACACACAGAGTCAATCCTTATTAGTAGAATCTATGTGCAAAATTCAGGGTAAACTTCACTTTTGTGTGTGTATATGATGACGGGAGACGAAGATACAAGAGGGGGAAATATTATCTATGGATGATTGTTCTATTTTTTAATAATATGGTGATCGTGGTTTTCAAAACAAGAATTTATTACTTATGAAAAAGAAAGAAATTAAGAGAACCGTTACTTAATTTTCTATTTCTTTATTTTTAATAAGATATTTTAGAATTTTTGATTTCTTTTTTATGGTTTAAGAAGTTTACTTCATTGATTTTCCTACTACTTTCCTTTCTAACCTGTCTGCTTGTGTACAGTATGATGACAAGTAATATCTCTCATGGCAGTGGGCACTGATTTCTGGACCTTTGGTTACCCTCAGTGTGTGCGTACAGTGTGCAAAACATGGTGTTTTAAATATATGATACACTTTTTGTTGGAAGATGAACATAGACTCCAAGACCAAAGGCAGCATGTCAGTGATAGGGCACTGGATTTTTTTTACCTGTTCTTTCTGTAGTAATTCTAATTTGTGAGAGGAGAGAAAGAAAAGTTGTCTTTACTTTTCCACCACAGTTAATTGGTTTGTGTGAACTGCAGGAGTCTCGCTCAAGATTTATAAACAAATACACCATTATGTTCCTCATTAGTTTGAGGAATACTTGGGTAAGTGGTAGCTGTCAGATATACAATAAGTGCCTCCCTCCTTTTTTGCTTATATAATAATCCCAGCATTCAAAAGACTAATCACTACACACTGATCTACAAAGCATCTTATTTCCTTGTCAAATTTCTCTGCTGAGCTTAGCCATGCTTGTCAACTTCTCAGATCCCCCTTTCAATAACTGGTTTATTCTTAGCATCTTGCCAAAATGCATTCCTAGAAGTAAACCATGGAAGAATGAAGTTCTAACTTCTTTATCTCAGTCAAGAAGAGGCTTCTACCCACACTCATGGGAAAGGTCAGAGGCAATTTTATTTGCAGGTTCCCTTGAAAGAAGCAAGCATGTATAGCACACTGGGGTCCTTTGTCTACAAACATAGCTGGCCACCAAAGGTGACAGAGGAGAGGAGAGGAGAGGAGAGGAGAATAAATTTAAGATGAGGAAAAGGAAAAGCAATAGAAAAAAGAAGAAAAAAAAACAAGGAAAAGAAGGAACAGATGAGAAAATAATGGAAGAAAAGGAAAAAGAAAAAAGAAGGAGGAAAAAGGAAACAAGGAAAAGGAAAAAAGGAAAAGGAAAAAACAGAAAGGGAAAAAGGAAAATCAAAAAGGAAACAATTAAAAAGGAAATGGATAATGAGCAATGAAATTGATCAAGGAACTACATGATTTTCTATGTTAGCACAAATGTCAGCTATAGCTCCTAGGTAGCGCTAAACTGAATTTCAAAGATAGAAACTGCCCTGCCCTCTAACCCTTAGCTTTTCTGGTGCTTTTCTGGTCAAAGCTGAACCTCCCCTGTCTTCCCTGGGCAGGGAACCACGGTGAACACAGACGTGCCCAGCTCACACCCAACACAGTGCAGAAGTCCGGGCAGCTACACATTAATGGTCACGGTTTATCTGTTCTTTGGATACATGTGGCTTGCAGGTTCTGATGGAGCAAGAAGCACTATGCCCCAGGTCTGTACTCATCAGCAAGTTTAAACAAATCTACATTGTATTGGATGAGTACATCCCTATGGAACAAGTGCTGAAAATGAGCATTTACTGACTTTCTAAGCATTGACTAAGTGAATTAGGGATAGATTGTCAGATCCACTAATGAGAACCTGACTTGTCCTTTCTTGTAGAGGCTATTAAACTAACTGATTTCACATTTTTGCCTATTCTTTTCTGATGCTTCCTTCATAATAAACCACTCCTTTATTATATGTTCATATATGCAGTAAATGACCCTGTAAAGAGAGCAGCAATCAGAAGGAAAAGCTATAGCATTTCAATATTGTTTCCCCTCCTGCTTGATGTCTGTCATGGGTTTCACACAGTAAGTTCTGCATCAGCTGAACAACCTGAAGCATAGCCCTTAGCAGGGTAAGTCTAAGACACCTTCCTTCCCCATAAATATACCTGTGGTAGTTCCCAAGCCCACACATTTCAGGCACATTGTAGGAAAAACAATGCAGGATTTCCCAACCCGGACATAAATAATATTATTTTCTCCAGGTGACAGATACAAAAGACAAAGCATGTTGTGCTGATGTATTTTTCTTTTTCTCTAAGTTTGATTTTCACCTTAATTTTTTGTACGAAATTCCTAAGCAGGTCCTGTATATTAGTTCACTATATCAGAAACTATATTACTGATTTTCTCCACTGACAATAAAACAACCATTCTCTGTTTTAAACCTACCAAAGGAAAGGGAATTCTTTTCAATAAACCAAATAATTCTGGGTTAGATTGGATCAGAACTTTGCTGTTTTACTCAGCGTGATTTAAAATTATATTCACTGTATAACCAATGACCTACTTGGAAAATTAAGATGACAGGATTTTATAATCAGGGATTTGTGGTTTTCTATATGAAAATTACTCTCGAATCTTGACATTTTATTCTTCAATAGGATGAGTCTAGCTCTATGGAGACCATGGTAAAAAAAACAGGTTAATTCACAGTGTTTAGACTATGTATGTGTGGATAATGCTTCTGGCTGCCAATCCATTTTAAAAGGAGGAGACAAGATACAAAGGCTGCTTTACTGTTGTTGAGGTTGGACAAAAGAGCAGTACTGAGACAGAACAGCTCCTTCACAGCTAAAGACCATTCTCAATTCTCCCTTTCTCTTGTTCTTATCTCCCTCTCAGGTTACTGCATTTTCTGTTCCCCTCATGCCATTGCAGTAGTGCTGAGGACAAGTGAGATAATGCTTGGCCCAAATCCAGGCAATCATTTTGGAGTAATTAGTTTAGGTACCGCACACCCAGCTCATACTTTTTTTTTTCAGGTAGGCATCAAGTTGCTCACATTACCTGATTACCTGCCTGCATGTGGATGGCCAGCCCCAAGGTGCAGGTAAAGCTCGTCCCCAGGTAGCAAGTGAGAGTTTAATTGAATGCATCTGTTTGTTCTGGGAAATTTGGCTCTGCTGCAATGACTTATTTTTCCTCATGCTGCTGCATGCAATCTCCCTTTTGCAGTTCAGCCTTTTTGGCACTTTTAGCCCAAGAGCATTGTCTATGTTGTGATGACCTTGGAGCTGCTGTTAATTCTGACGCTGCTTTTTTCGTTATTTGGAGACCTGGGAAAGAGCAGTGTGCATTTTTAGGGCTGAGCAATTTTCCACCCTGAGAAACTCTGGGCACAAGCAGCTGGGTGTGCACTTTTCAGGTGGATGCTAGGCTTTTTAAAGGTACACAAACTGCACATCCCCTGTCTTCCCACTGATTTCACAGAAATTCAGCAGTTGTGAGTCAGAAACACATTTAGTTCTAGCACAGGAAATACTGGATAGAGACAGAGGATGACTGACATTTGCATGCACTGTATGCTGATGTCTTCCTTGCTCGGGCAACATTTTTGCACCTTTTATTCTTTTCCTGCCCCACCCAGTGATTCCTGATCAACCCTTTGCCATGCCTCCCCATGCACCCCTCTAGTCTAAGGTCTCTCTGACCCAAACTCCTTTCCTGAGTGTACCTTGAGCAGCAGTAATGTCTTGCCCATGACTCTTTGGCTATGCACCTGCTCCCTGACCATGGGGACCCTTCAAAGGACAGGAAGGAGCTATGTCTCCACCTTGTCCTCACGTCACCTCTCTGCTACAGATGTGAATGAGGGTGCAGCTTTATGCCAGCTGTGCAGGTAGCCTTGGGCTATGGATATATTTCCACCAGGAATTGGTGCGAGGCTGCTAACAGCTTCACAAAGACAAGAAAAGAGCTAAGGAGCTGTTGGATGCTAAAGGCTTCCAGCCAATACTAGCCTGGATCAGATACATTTTGGCAGCCTTGAGGTGCATGGTTCCAATTTCCCATTACCAATTCCCCTGAGCTGCTCAGTCTCCCATGGTGAAAATTCTAATTTAGGAGAGATCCTGTAGGGCTGCCTTGCTCTTTTCCTCTTTGCTTTGTTTCCAATTTATAGCAGCAAATCCATGAAGTCTTGCAGCCAGATGCCCACTGGCTCTCAGGTGAATGTAAGCAGGCGTCCTGAGAATAGTTCAGCTCAAGACCTAAAGCTGCAGTCACTATTTATATTCCTAGAAATCAGAGAAAATATCAGTATTCTAGTCCCATTTCACCTAGCTGATTAGCTTTGCAATCAGTGCGTGAAAGAATTTGAACTCGGCAGCTACTCAGAATTCTGAATAGCATAACCCAAGCAATGGGAATAAAACAGTGGAAAGAAAATTATGTTCCTTTATGCAACTGATTGCAAAGAGGAAGATCAAATATATTTTCAGTTAGAATTTGATTAAAATGTGGACAAAGAGATTCAAGCTGTTCTTGCAAGAAAAGGTGACTATGTGGATACAATATTGCTCAAGAGGGATGTAGATAATTCAGTGTTATTTCATTTCTTTAGAAGAAGGCCAGGTTCTGAGCTGGCATGAACAGATTATTTCCTTCAAAGTTGGCAGAGCTGTGATGATTGCAACAGCTGAAAGTCTTGCTCTACACTGCATCAGTGCTATTATAGTCACTGTTTTCATCCAGTAAAACTAAGTAGATCAACGTGGTCACGGCTGGCTCCAAGTTTTTTAGCAGCGTATCAGAAACTGGATGTCACTCTCCTGCGGACAAGGGTCTAGGAACAGGCTCCTTCTGCCAGTGGAGGCAGTAGGAGAAGAATGGCATGTTTAAGACGGAGAGGTGAGGGAGCTGGGCTTCCTGCTGCCCTTGCAGCAATCGAGGGAATAAAGGGCGTGAGCCCAGGCAGCCTCTCCAAAACATCACCCCTGTTACCTATAGACCAGCACCAAGTGGATGAGCACATCAACATCATAGAGGTGCCTTTGCCCCTTGCCGGGTTTTCTGGGCTGTCTTTATAACTGAGGCAAAATGCTGAAGCAGGCTCCTGATATTACATGCAAGGCCTCAATTTTGTTAATTTTTTCTAGCAAAATAAATGCTGATGGTTTCTCTACTCCTTTGTCTCCTTTCTGAGCTCTTTCAGTTTTCTTAAGAATCCTCACAAAGGCATTTGGTGGATGCGTTTTCTGGCAGAATGTTAGAAAGGTAAAGAGTGCATTTACTTGTTTTTCAGATAATGGCGCTGTATCTGAAGCACAACTAAGGAACATCAAGATGAGTGCATGGGCCAGTGAAGAAATCTAGAAAAGCTCAAAGAAATGTGGAAGTGTGGATCACCTTGCCCTCTAACCCACTACATGGCATGATGGCAAGTTAAATTAGTTAGAAGGGCAAGACCAGGATTTGTAGTTTAAATAAACAGAATTAGCAGTGGATAATCCAAATTTTGCCACTAATGTTAAGAAAACCAGCAATATAATATTTTTTTCTCTCACCAAAAACAGTGTTAGCCCATGGGGAAGATATACTTCTTGACAAATAATCTGAATGCAGCAAAAGTATAATCTAGACATTATTTTGGATACTTATAACATTAATATTAATGGCACATGAGTGGCATTAATAATTACAAGCAGTTTTCCAACTGCTTGTAAGGATATAGTATTGTGACTGAATTTGGTTGCAGCAAGTTTGACAGTCCAGAACATTGTATTACAAATATTTTACTTTTTTGCTAATCTACTATTCAATGGAGAGATTAGAAAGGAATGTAAAAATCATCAGACAGAAGGTCTGACAAACCATTCATCTTGATACCCTGTAAAGATAATTCTCAGCCATCTAAGATGGAAACCGAAGAAGTTCTAGCAGATAAACAGACCAGCAATAAAAATCTCTAGAGAAACATTGATCTCCCATCATTTCTAAAGAAACAATGGATTACAGAGAGCAACTGGTTACACAGGTGTGCCATCTTCAGTACACTATATCAATCTCACTGTTGCCCCTGAAAAGAATGAATTTTGTTATTCCACAATAAGGGAAGTCATGGACAAGTGTAGGTTTGGTCAGGAAAGAGACAAATAAAACTAAAACTTTGTATTTTAAAACCAGACACAAAAATACATTAGAAGTTTTCCTGTTGGCTGAAAATGTTCAGAACAAATTTGAAAGAGAAAAGAACTGTGAATAGACAGACACACTCTGAGGCACTATTAATCACTGATATCTTCATGATGGGTTGGACTGCAGCTGCACTTTATACCTGGAGAGGAGATATGTTGTGCAGCATTAGGAGCTGTATGGATGAAAAATTGTCACCTCGAGAGTTACGGTTCTTTCTGTGTGCTTTTCATTTGCTGGAAAAACAGAACCTCACAGTTACTTGCTTATGGTCCATATTTTGAAAATGGGATGGGGAAGGACCGTCTGTCACCTCCTGCCAATTTGCTGTGTTAAAGCACAAGCAGCAGCTTCATGATGCATTATCTACTCCACTCCTGTCTCCACTCACTCATCAGCATCCACATCCCATATAGCTCATGCAGGGAGTATGAAGGGACTCCTTTTAAGACCAATTTTAGCATGTAATCTGCCCACATTTAAAAAAATAGATTTTTTTTTCATCTGAGTGCATGCTGTAGGGAGCTTTTGGCCACTTTTCAGTTCCTGTTCAGTTTTTAAAAGCTTTGAATTAATCAGCAAACCTGGGGAAAAACAAAATTAGGACGTTTTGGAGCTAACTCAGTCGTCACTTTGACAAAGAAGTAGTGCCTGCTCTGACAGCTTCCTACACCTTCTGTCCCAAATACTTTATCTACTGCATTTTCCTCGAGAAAGTCATCTCATTTCATCAGTCCAATATAAACATGACTCCTCTCCTCCTTCTTAGGTCAGAGGGAAGTATTTAACTTGCTGGAACTTACCAGCACTAATTACTTTATTCTTGACAACAAAAATTTTGACAGCAGAGAGAAATGAAGGAATCTTGTGAATGTTTGGAGTCATTAAATGTACACCTGGGCACCTTCATATCTACTATTACCAATTAACAAAATCCTGGCAGAGTACTGAGGAAACTTGCGATCCAATTCTGTAAATACTCATCCACGTGGGAAGGGCTGCACAGCTGAGTGGCCTCAGTGAGTTTACTGCCAATACCCATGTGCATTAAAAGTTCCCGACATGCTTAAGCGCTTGCAGGAATCCTAATCTTTGCCTGTGCTGTTCCTAAGTGTCTGATATGAAGAACAGTTCTGAGACATTTCATCACTTGTCAGATTTTTGTAAATTATCCTAAATTTTCATTATTCCAGTAGTTTCCATGTTTACATGTAGACACAGCAGATAGGTCATGGTATTTGACTTTGCACTTCTTTTTTAATTAGTTTTGCTGACCAGGGACCCACTGTTGTTGAAACAGATGTTGCAGCCCAATAATAGCTCTCAGCTGCCAAGAGCAAACTGTGGAACTCAGCCCTCGCCATGCAGAACAAATGAGTGCAATGAGGGGCCCATGAGCTCCAAACAGGAACTCTCCACAAAATGTGTGTTTACCAGCTCTATCTGAAGGCACATAAAATTTCAAACATACTTCTCTTATCCAAAATGTAACAAATGAGGAAATATTTCTCAAAAATGCATATAACCCCACAGAATAAACACATTCTCTTTGTTCCTTTGTCTTGCATATTTGTTTCACTATCTTAATTTGGCTTTGAGTCACATGCAGCACAGATCAGACAGGCTCTTTTAGACCTGAGCAGATCTAGTGAAACTCAACCTGAGTTCTCAGATCAAGCTTCCAACCAATCATGTCTGGTTCAGACAGGCACAAGAGGAAATTGTAACACTTGCTCTCTATGGCAAAAATTAATTAGCGCCCCTACGAACAAACTTTGGTTTTTCTTTAGAAGGACTGAGTTACTCAGCCAAAGTGATGATGATCCTAAATCAATGTCCTCTCCTGCATGGCAACCAGACTGCCTTTTTTTCTGTCTTACATATTAAGTTTTACTGCCCAGCCCAGTGTTTCTTTGTAACCTGCCTAAGTCTTTTATGCTATGTCTTTCACCTAAGAGTTATTGAGAACTATTAACCCCTCTTCTGTATTACTCATTTTGTAACATTAATAAAAATATTACATAGATCAGGCACAGTGTTGATCTCTGGACATGTCCTTGTACCTATTTGTCTTTCAACAAGAGCATTACTATCTTTCTTAGGTTGAATGGCTGAATGGTATATTAATTTATTCTTAGACATACTGGTATTGTAGAAATAGTGCATTTCTGTAAAGATTTCTAACCCATCTGCAAAAGTAGGACTGTCAGTAGGCATGGCTATTTAACAACAGGAGAAAGCTGTCTTGAAAAGCAATGATGCTCATGCACTGCTGGTGGAGACACAATTAGGCAACAGGTTATGGTATAACATAGTGTAAAATTCCAAAACAAACCAAGAACCTATAATTCACATGGTTACAAAAATAACATCCACACAAAGTCTCAGGTATGGTTACTGAAAGGTTCAACTTAGAAAACTGTTCACTTTTTATTATTTTTATTTATTTTGAATGTGACTGTAATTCATCCCAAAAATTTTTCTGGGATCTCAACATTACTATTTAAAGCTATCAGAAATGTTTAAAGCAGATAAACATCAGAGTGAAGAAAGGCCACCCAACACAGACCCAGCTAAAGGGATAAAGGGATAAATCCATCCTCCCATCATCTCCTCCCACCTCATCCCTTGTGCCCATGTAACCTCACCATGAATGCTTACAAAGGATTTAGGCAGACCAGCAGCCTACCCTGGCTCACACAAAGACCACCCAGTCTCTGAGGACAGCATGAAAGGAGCACCTGCACAGACAGCCAAAGGAACCGTTCGCGGGGACACCTTTCTCTGCCACGGTGTCCTTGGTCCTCAGCAGCAACAGGAATGAGCTAATGGGAGCCCAGCTGAATGAGGAGTCTGCTGTTTTCTCACATCCTCTGTAGCTGAAATACAGTGGCAGTAATATTTGTATATCCACTAGATCTGTGAGAACCTGATTTTAATGGGCATTTGTGGGCACAGTAAAGACAGTATGAAAAGAGAAGGATTTACAACAAATACTGGCTCAGGAACCTTTCTCTAACACATACACAATATATAATTCTGTCTAGTAAAGCAAATACCTCATAGATTAAAAAGCTTATTCAGTCCTGGTCTGGACAAAGCACAGTAGTCCATGGAAGCCACAGCCTTTCCTCACTTCCTGACAAACACAGTTTTCCCTGCTCACAGTGAATGAGAATGCTGCTCCGAAGATCATTTCCCAACCTCACTGTTTTGATCGTGTTACAGTTCCCTCTCTTTGCCTCTCTGCCACACCAAACATAAGCTAGCAGGCTTCATTTCACAGCCCACTCTTGTCTTGGAGTCAGCACCGAGAACTCGACTCTCCCCTAATCCCTCTGTTTTGAATTTTTTCATTTGTAAGCAACCACATCTGTGTGACACCTGACGTTGGGAAGAGTTTGCTGTAAACATCCACGAAGTCAGCTGTTTTTCAGACCTTTCTGTAAAACTCCTTTGCCCTTGTGCTTATGGCAGCAACCAGTGAGACTTCTGATGGTCTGAGACGTCTGCTCATCTGTCTGACAGACCCTGCCTCCACTTGTACTCCCTCTGCAGTGCCTTTATCCTGTGGTTCTTAGGCATGATAAAACAGTCTTACATTGGTGACAAAGCCAACCAAGGGTGCTCCTGCTTTACCCCAGACTTAAGCAGGAATGAGCTCCAGATCAGTCAAACAATGTAGTTTCTCACCTGTAGTAGCTTCCCAGGCAGTAGAAGACTAGGACTCCCTACAAGCCAGATCTCTTTCAGGTAGCCCTATCTGTAGCTCCCACAGCATGATACGTTCCCTTGAGAGGGCAATGGAATTTAGACAACATTTGGAGATACTGGCATGGAAACAATCCCCACTCCACATTGTAGATTGGAAAGCTTTGAAATGAACTGTGGAACTTTCCACTCATGCAACAATTTTCTCCACTGTTCTACAAAAAGGAGCAAACTCCTTTTTTTTGGGAACACACATCCCCCAAAAGAATGTGTGCATACGCACATCCCTCAAAAGAAAAAGAGTGAGAATTGAAAAGAAAAAGGAAGGAAGGAAGAAGGTGGGAGAGAGGGAAGGAGGTAAAGAAAGAAAAAGAGAAATTAAGGGTATCTTGCATATATCTGAATGTCAGGAAAGCATCTGAGTCATATCTATAGCAGAGAGAATAAGGATCACATTCCCAGAGACACAGAAACGTTACTCTCAGGACAGAAAGTATGATTCATTTTTCTATCCTAAAAGGAAAGGTATCATTTGGCTTCCCTGCCAGCAAAGTAGACAAACTGTATTGCAGACATGTAGGTAGAAAAACAGTTTTCTTCTCCACTTTTATTTTGGTGATGGTTGCTGAGCATGTGTGGGGATGGCTCCTGGAGCATCTCAACAGATTGGCTGCAGGCTCTTGGAGTGGGCAAGCACAGAGGGATCATCATTTCATGCCAAGGTCGAGTGTTGGACTGTCAGGCAGAGTAGTTTAACACCGCAATCGTAGTCTACCAATAACTGGCCTACTGCTGGGCAAGTCTGACACAGATACCTGCCTCTGCAGGCACATTTCTTCAGTTTTAAAAGTGGCAAAGGATGTCAAAGGGAACGTAATGCCGCAAGATGGGAATGGGAATCAGTGTAACATATGAGAGCAACACATACTTGCTCATTTTTGCTTTTCTCTTTCTAACACACAGAGCTGCAGCAACTTTTAAAGGTATGTAACTTGTTTCTACATATGTGTGCTTTTAAGTGGAATATATGCTCTTTACATGCATGCATTGAGCACTTAACATAAAAATCCATGCATTCTTGTGTGTCTTGCTTATTAAAAGTGGTTTAGAAATGAACTAAGCTTTCCTGCTTTGAGTGGAAGACAGTAACAAACTGAAGGCAATTATGAAGAATTCTCCTTTATTGGCAAACTATTCCCTGAATGTCTTCCTTGAGGCTTTTGTTTTTCAGAGGGCCTTTTTTTTCCCTTCTTGTGGAGCATCTGGAGGAGGTCAGCCCTGAAGCCAGATTTCATCCTGGAGAGTAGTGCAAGGCTGTTCTGGGAAGGCAGTTTCCTAGTTCCTCAGAGAACTGTCCACATTCTTCTCTGCTACAGCTAGGTGTGCAGTCAGGCATTTTTATCATTCTTCCTTAGCACTGTATTACAGAACTTCTGCATTTTTATATTTTGAAATCTATCCTGTTTCCCTGGTGCTGTTCCATTCCCAGTTGCTGGCATCCATGAACACATGTAATAAAACCCAGGAGATATTTTCAAGGACACTTGTTTTTCTTCCCCGAACTGCACTCTCACAATTATAAAACCTTCCTTTTCCCTCCTGGCTCTGCCATGATTTCACAATACATAAGGAAAGCAGTGATATAAAATCATCTTTTCATTCCAGTATTTTCTCTGCACTGCATGCCATGGCCAGCCAGAACAAAAGCCAGAATTTTGAGTTTTTCCACCAGAAGCAAACTCCAAGATCACTCTAAATTGCAGAGAGAGACTGAGCAGGAAGAAAGCCAACATTTCAACTGGAGGTGAAATCCCTCAGTTAGGTTAGAGGGGCATTTTCTTCAGGAATGTTGGTGAAGGTTATCTTGTAGGCATAATGACAAGGAAATTAAACAGATCATAAAGAATAAGGTGGCAAAGGCTCTGCACTTGGATCCCAACAATCCTAGGCAGAGCTATAGACTGGAGCAGAATGGCTGGAAGGTGGTCCAGTGGAAAAAGACCTGGGGGTGCTGGTTGACAGTGGCTAAACATGAGCCTGCTGTGGGCCTGGGAGGCCAAGAAGGCCAAAGGCATCCTGGTTTGTATCAGTAATATTGTGGCCAGCAGGGTCTGGGCAATGATTTTCCTTCTGTACTTGGCAATGCTGAGGCCACACCTCGAGTGCTGTGTCCAGCTTTGGGCCCCTCACTACAAGGAAGACATTGAGGTGCTGGAGTGTGTCCAGAGAATGACAATGAAGCCTGGTGAAGGATCTAGAGAGTAAGTCTTATAAGGAGAATCTGAGGGAGCTGGAGTTGTTTAGCCTGGAGAAAAGGAGGCCTGGGGGAGACCCTATTGCCCTCTACTACTGCCTGAAAGAAGGCTGTAGCCAGATGGGAGTTGGCCTCTTCTCCCAGGTAACAAGTGATGGGATGAGAGAAAATGGCCTCAAGCTGCACCAGGGGAGGTTCAGGTTGGATATCAGGAACAATTGCTTCACTAAAAGGGTGATTAAGCATTGGAACAGGCTGTCTGGAGAGGTGGTGGAGTCACCCTCGATGGAAGTGTTCAAGAAAGACTAGACATGATGTGGTTTAGTTGAGATGGTGGTTCTTAGTCAAAGGTTGTGCTCAGTGGTCTTGGAGGTCTTTTCCAGCCTTAAAGATTCTATGATTCTACGATATTCTAAGAAAATTCTACAGGATTTTCACCCACCCCCACCCCCCTCCTCCAGTGCCTATCAAGGAAATGTTTTTATAAATCAACTATTTTTTTTTATTAGAAGTGACTTGATCTATAGAACATGTAGGCCTGGGGCAATACAGAGTTATGTGAAAGTTGATATTAGAAAGCAAGGGAAAAGAGAGAATTAAAAGCAAGATGAGGGGAGTAGATAGGATGCCAACTGTTTATGTGGCATGCCCGCTGGAAGCCAATGGGTCTTTCAACATTTATCTAAACCATTTTTATTGGATTTTCAAATGAAATTAAACAAGCCATGTTTTGTTTTGGGGAAGGCACACTGAACTCACTGTCTCCATCATACCAGCAGAATTAACCGTAATTAAAATTTAAACATGAGAGATGGTCTCATATTAATTCTTGAAGAAATGACGTGCAGTTTTCCCTTCTGAAAATGGAAGTGTCGTACCCACGTCTGTAGATAAATTTTTGTTGCACAGAAACACAATGCAGCAAAGGTGCTTTCTTTTTCTCTTCTACAGATCTTCCACTACAGCCTGTCCAGCAGAGCCACAGCCGTCACCTCGCATTTTGGTCGTGCCGTTGTGTCCACAGAGGGAGAGCCACGCTCGGATATCGCCTTGCACAGGCACACCATGTGGGGAATAATGCCATTAATCAACAATGCCATCCAGGAAAGAGCTCAGAATAAAATATTACGAGGTCCAAACCTCACCCAAGAGGAGGTTTCAGTGTGCTGTCTGCTGCCCTGGGCTGCCCTCTGAAGGCTGAAGCTAAATCCACAGCCCTGGATGAAAAGCTTTGGTCTGGCCCTGAGCACATTACTTGGAATGAAACTCCAAAATTTTGCTGCTGGAGAACACTGGACAAACAAAACAAAGAAAGTGTCATTTGCAAAGGTTTTCAAGAAAAGAAAAAAATAGCCTGAGCGGGACCGTATGTGGGGCATCTGCTCCCTGTCCCTACGTTAAAAAAACCCTGTGACTCCAAAGGAAACTGAAATATCAAAAACTGCTTGTCTGACATACACTTTTCAAAAAGTGATTGTAGAGATTGTGAAAACAAGGGTTACTTTATAGAAAATGTTGGCACTTTATTAGTAAGCTAAGGTGTACCATTCTGCTGTTTGTCTGCTTGAGGCTAAGACAAGTTGGCACTTTATAAGAAAATCTGACCTGTATTGCCCTGATGCTGTCCTTCCCTATGACTGCACTGCAGAGGAATATCAACTATCCACCCTACAGCAGGTACAGGCCTCTTTGTCCCTACCTACCTGAACCCATCTATAGCAAGGCTTTGTATACACTTACTGTGTTTACTCATCGTGTTCGTTCATAGTTTCCTCCATTCATGTTTCTCCTTATTCACATTTGTAAAAATAAACCATTTCAGCAACAGTTTGCTCATCATGAGGAGTGAAAACAAAAGCACATATGTTTCAGTAGATATCGCACAGGCTTATCCCCAGCCCACGTTGCTGACCAGCTATTCTATGCTATTAGAAACATGATTGAAACCATTAGTCCAATTTTAATGAACTCCATGTGCTACTTGAGTTTTTTTCGCCTAGAAAAAGATGTCTCTCATATAATCGTACACAACATAATTGAGATAAATCCCAGTTTGGGCCATTTCTCAAATTTTTGGTTTAAGAGAATCCTTTCTTAAAAGACATTTGTGAAAAATAAACACAATTACGTATACATTATTGGTTCTGCTTATTGCTTCCAGTAGACATTAGGAAATGTGTGTGCATGTGTGTTCATTTATGCAATGATGCTCACAGCTACAGTGAATTATGGCCTGTTACAGCCTCGAGTGTACTCTGAACCCAGCTGCTTTCTCAGCCTGATTTCCCAAGGAATTGAGTCTTATATCAACATGAGATACTTCAGTAACTTCTGAACCCTTTGGCCTACTTCAGCTAAATTTGACAAAGGTGATAGAGATCTCAAAGGTAGCAAAGCTCCCGCTGGTGTGGGAAAACAGGTGGCAGGCTAAAAGGAAAACCTATTAATACCCTCATCCTGGGTATGCTGAAGTATGACCTTGCTCCATATTAGACTTCAGAGCATCCACGAGGGAGCCCAGATCCTGGGTTAGGCACCCAGTCTATTGGAAGACCCACCTTGAGTTTTGCGAACTACCTGCTTCTGTTTAAAAATAAATGATAACTATCTTCTGGTGTTCTCTGTAACAAACCTTTTTTTTTTCTCTCCATTAATTTATCTGCCAGAATAAGATTTCTACAGTTTACTTGTACCTCTTTTGCACAGAATGCGGGATTAAACTAGCGCTTCTATTTCTGCACTATGTAGGTGATACTAAGGTGCAGAGAGGTTAAATGTGCCCCCTTGAAGTTTCTAATGGTTGACACAGAAACCAGATCCCAAGACAGTGATGTTTCTTCTGCCTAGTACAAGGATTTAAGCCTAAATACTGTCTTCTGGACCTGATGGGGAAAAAATAACTCATTAGAAAAGCCTCAAATGTTTCTGGTTTGAAAAAATGTCTCCTATTAACTTTTGTCCATGTGGATCCAATTTTACTTTCTCTCCAGTCTCATCAATTCTGATAGCAACTCACTACACAGATTTGAACAGTTTGAAGTAGGTTTTATCTATACTTTCAGATGAAGGGTCTAGCTACTCACTGGTCCATACTACTGGTGAGCTAAACCCTCTTGTTTTAACCCTAAAAAACACTACAGTCTATGATGCTCTCTGGGGCTGACAGGTCCTTCCCCACCTTGATCTCAAGGCAGGGGAAATTTGATCAGAGGAACAATATTGCAGCTGGTGTGTAGGAAACACAAAATAGGATCCTGCATTTTCTCTGCCCACTGTTGTTTTGTGGACTAGTACGGGGTACTAATACTCCTGTGAAAAAAAATGTGTCATAAACAGCAGTTACAAATCATGGAATCTATATGACAGCATGAAGCCTAAGGCAAGACTCTTTTTCATGGGGTATGGACCTTGATCTGAATGTCTAAATGCAACAAGCCTGAATTTCTCTGTTTTCAGTAGGATATTCTATTTTCCCTCTTCTGTTAGAGAAATGAATAACTGTTTGCAAAAGGAAACTATTGATAGACAGCAGAGTCTTTACTAAAAGCTGAGGAGGGAGAAATGCCTGTAACTCTCTCAGTAGCCTACAGGTATCACATTTGACGTGTGAGAGCATAGATTAGTTCAGCTGCACGTAAAACTTCTCCCTTAGTTAAGGTGCAATGATCATTTAGAAAGCAGCACTCTGACCAAAGCTGTGCACTCGCCAGCTTCACCTTAAGGACTTGAAAAAATATTTTACCAGCAGAAGATAATCTGTCAGAAGATTGTTATAATTCAGTATTTAACCTATTTTTTGAATTACTATGACTTGAATTGCAGTAACTCCAGCTGAGATGGGGCCCAGATGCCAGGCACTATACAAACACCTAATAAGAAACTGCGGCTGCTCTAAGTCACCTACATCCTGATCCTGCAAATGTTTAGGACTGTGTTTAACTTTACTACTGTCAGTATTAATGGAGTTGCTCAGAGAACTAAAGGTAAAGAGAAGAGACCAACAAGAGCCAGAGATTTAGAGACTGAAGTGTTTAGGTGTCTGATTCCCAATGGTCTCAAGATGTTAATGTGCATCTGGCCTTATATGCCTTACCGGCATTAACAAATTTAAACACACTCGAAGTCAGTGCACACATTCACATCCTTGTCTTCCATACCAGTGCAAAGCTATTTCTAAAATGCTCTTTCTAAATGTCTCTGCATTAGCTTATATGGTAATTTTTTAACAGAAACACCAAAAATACCTGAGTACTTGTGTGCAATGTTCTTCAGTTTCTTTCAGGACAGGGTGCAGTCATGTCCCTAAAGCCATTTGCTCAGCCCTCCATGTCCTGAGATCTGTTGGTTACTTACCAAGTGAGTGAAATGCTGTTCTGTTCTACTGTGCTTATCATTACCCAAAGGAAATACCTTCGTTGCACTGAGGCATCAGGCAGGGGAGAGGCTCTCCCTTGCCACAGCCACTGCCCATAGCAGTATTTCAAAGATCTCTGTGGATTAAGACAGTGGAGATATTTCTTTCTCTTCTCCTGTTCTCATTCCCTCCTCTCCCTTCTGGTGAGGCTGCAGGCTGAAGTCCCCCTGCTAGCCACATTCTCCTCTGTTTGCTTCCTCTCTTCTCTCACTTTTTAAAAAATATAGTTTTCTTTCAAGTCCTCTACAGTTACAGTGTTTTGGCCATCAAAGTCCCCTCCCAGCCATTTTCATTTACCTTGTGACTCTGACCCTTTGTAAGGCTGAGGATTTTCAGAGTAAACCGATCCCTGAGGTCCCCAAGGATGTTATTCTCATTTATTCACTCAGCCCTTTGAATGGAGCAGCCTGGGGTTGGCAGCGGTTCAGCAGCCCTGCATTCAGAGAGCACACAATCCTTTTTCTTTCAGGGGCCTTTCAAAATAAGGCCCAAGCTTTGCCGAGGAGCTTGAAGGTCTGTCAGTCATGCAGCAAGCTACATTTCACTCCCAGCCACCACTGAAAGTGAAGAGCAGAGAAGGGATAAGAGCAAGAAGCCCACAGTAAATGGAAAGGGCGATCCCTCAGGACTATGCCTTCCTTGCCAGTGTGGCATGCTCTGGGGACATCGGTATCTGCTGCTACTGAGCCCCCCACCAACCTGGCAAGGGTCCCGAGCCCCAGGACCAGGGCAGAGTGTGGCCCTTACAGGACATCCCCTTTCTCCAGGTGCTCAGTGGGCTGAGGGAACACCTCCAGTGCCATCTGCACATCCGCCAGCAGTTATTACCTCTGACAGCTGGCCCTCCTTTTCGGGAGGGAAAAGGCCCCTTCTTTGCATTTTCATTGCAAAATGTTTGGGAATGGTCCCCTGGGACTGATAAGACAGAGACACGTCTGTGAGTGTCCCAGAGGGAGGGAAGGCTAATAGGAAAAGACTCATGGTTATGTACCACTGTACCTGCCAACTGGTGTGTCACAAACGGCTAAAATTACCAGCCGGTCAATTATCTGATTAAAGAGAGCCTTTCATTTGAGATTAAAAAGAAAAGAAAAAAAAAAAAAA
>VZRS01000900.1:396388-460709 GCA_013398055.1 Ifrita kowaldi
AAGAGAGGCAAAAAAAAAAAAGAAAAATGAAAGAAAGAGAAAATCCTGGCTGAAAGCAATACCTCTGCTGGGTTACCAAACCTAGTAGACATTGCATTCTTTGCTTTTTGCTTTTGGCAGTGATGAACAGCAGAGTTTAAAAAAAATCAAGGAACTTGGGGAGAATAAATATTTTGTATTAATCAAACGTTTTTCTACATCTCATTCCTCTAACACAGCATGTTCTCATTTATCTCCGTTTTCACAAAAAGGCCTTATATTTTAAAAGAAAGAATGACTGCTCATTTTACATATTTCCATTTTAGTTCAACTGATTAAATAAGGAACCTTCTCCAGGAAAGTTATTCAGGTTTCATTAGTTTACAGTTGCCTTGGAATCCCTTTGAATTACAGCGAGCATAAATTAACATTCTGTCAGCTAACATCAGAAGTACCTCTTTAAGGCTCCTAGACTCAACAACGGCTGCTAAGGTTTGGGAATAAATGTACGATGTGCCGGGGCTTCACCAGCTGGTTAATGACCTGCCGCAGTAGTTATAGGGCCCAAGACGAAGCTGAGGAAGATTAACTAATCTGGCCAGTCACTGGTGTGCTGGCTCGGAGTGCTGAGCAGCGCGGAGTGCGTGATTGTAAACTTTATTGTTTGACCTCTGCTGAATTAGGAGCTGGGGTTTTGGGGAGGGAGAGAGGGAGGGGGCTTAATGTTTTATTAATAACGTTTCCAGCGTTTATCCTTTCCTGTTTGAGTAACTGAAAAGGTAATTTCCAAACACGGGAGTCAGCAAAGCTGAGTTTCTTTCAAAAAATGCCGTTTTCTCTACACACAAATCAAATAAATATGGTTCAAGCTGCAAATTATTCCTGCATTCCAACAGACAAAACTGGGGTCAAACGTGGTTGTTCTTTCTTACTCATGTCTGTTCACATGGTTCATCCTTCAATTGCCAATCACCGAGCTACAGATGAAACCCTCCACAGAGTGCTACCTCTGCAAGCCACTAGCTCCAAAAACCCTCAAAGTTCAATAAAATCTGAAACTTTTCTGGTCTCACCCATCTCCATTGCATTTGATTTCCTATCCAGGCAATGTGAAAGAGTAACAGGAATGGAGAGTGTTCATACAAGATTGGCATGGCTATGAAAAAAAATAGGTATGTTATTGTAGTTACAGTGCAGCTAAAATGAACTCCCTTTTAACACATCTTAAATCCTTTCACTTTCATGCAACTGTTTACTCTGCTACCCAACCAAGGACATAGCGACAGTATCTCTTAAGTATGAAATATTTTTATAATGAAACACTCATCTTCTGGATTTCTTCATATGAAAGGAAAAAGTATGTCTGATGTTAAACATATTTTCCTAGTTGGTTTCTTCTTTGGATAGAGGAAAAGAATTGGCAGAAAATATATTACCTTTTTGGTGTTATTCAAATTGTTACAAATCCTGTCTCCTGTCTTTCCCATGATACTGACCAGTACCAGCTTGGGTGGGCATCTGTGGGGTGACCCACCTAATGTAGAAATTTCCTCCAGTTCCAGGAGTTAGCTGCACAGATGAAACTTCAAAACATATATAAAGCTTCCAAAGTTCCTTCATTAATATTTTCTATTCAAACTGAATGTTCCCATTAACTCTAGAAATCTGATTTCCTTTTTTTTTTTTTAGTCCTTCTAAACTATTTACGTTATGTTTCAAAATCCCCATGAATTTTAAAGTAACTAAATCCATGGCGGAGTGCCTTTATGTCACATTCAGCTGCTTTCTCATGCTGGAAGGCTGAGTCTCAAATTTTAAACCCTTTGATGCCTGCACTGCTACTGGCAGACAAATACTCTGCCCTTCATCCCTAGTGCCCAGTGTTATCTTGGTGTTCTCTGCAGCCCAATTGGCTAATACAGTGGCTTAACCAAACCATGAGGACATCCACCCAACACCAGGAGTGTCAAAGCCAGTGGTTGAACTGTTCTCCTGACATAGGAAGAACCTGGATTCAAATCCCGTCCCCACATGTCAAGATCCCATTCACCTTCAGTGTAATGTTCTCTTGTGAAAGGGTTTCCCATCTGTTGTACCTCCATTCTTTCTGTAAAAGAGGAGGTGTTTTGGTGTTATTTACACAAGAAGGTTCCTTTCCATGCAAACTGAGTGGAGAAATGCACTTAGCTCCCAAGAGTCCCCTGCTTGACACTTCCAGCTTGTTAGCCTAACTGGTTTTCCACTCCAAATACAGATCTTGGTGTGGTTTGTTCTTTATTGCGTTACTCTGCCTCTGTGCTAATCTGGGCTGCTAATCTGGGCTGCTAATCTGGTCTGCTAATCTGGACTGAGCCCCAAAGAGAAATTTGTTAGGGTGGCTATTGCCAAGGTGTTTGAATGACACTGTGAAGGAGAGCAACAGGAACTTGCCTGCAACTGGGTAAGTTTAAAAACTATTGCTAGCAGAAGTATAAGGTATATCAGTAGCCAGAGAAAATGAGAAATTGCAGGGTTTTATTTTTCCTTTTCCCACCCAGGATGAGTATTATATTTGGGATCAGATGCAACTCCAAACAATGAGGGACAGAAGTGCTGATAGAGATGCAATGAATGCATCTCATCTTTTCTAACTCGGGAAAGGGTGCACCACCCCTCTGATTTTCACAGCTTTCCCTGTTAAGAAATTACTGTCAGAGATGTGCCATTCCATATTTGTTTGACCAAAAGCATAAGGCTGTGTTGTTACTGCATAAACACGGACAGGCTTTTCAAATCCTTGCTACAGAACTCGGGAGGGATTACCATATTGTGCAGTGAGAAGAGTGAGTTGCAGGAGTTTAGAATCTTGGGCATTTAAGGGAAAGTTCAAGAGTTGTTTGCATGGTGAAAGAATAAAGGAAGGGAGGGACAATTTAAGATCACAGCCACACTGTGGAAAAATGAAAGGTTCTCTGTTACTGGGTAAACAAGGGGAACTCTAGAGGAGTGGGAAGGAGCATGTGAGCCCTTAGAAGAGGAACCAGAGCAAACTCAGGGAGTGAAGGGAGCTGCATGCAATAGAGATGAGGAGCAGGAGCAGAGTGTTACCCAGTGCGAGAGCCAGAGATGTGCTATGGGCAGGGGCAGCTCTAGGTTAGATTAGAGGAAACTGGGGGATACAAGCAGCAGTGAGCAGCACCTGCACATCCATCCCCTTTCCACCTGTAACACACATAGCTAGAGAGGGTCAGGGTAATGTCACCCGGGCACTCAGAAGAGTCATATGTTTATCTAAAAAGTGGAAAATGAGGCTGAGACAGCAAAAAGACATCCTTCATTTCCCTGTCATGTCTACATCAAGCCCTGCTCCTCTTCTGCCTCCTTTTGATTTTTATCCAGTCTGCCCCTTTAAAAACTCAAAGAGCCTGGTCTGAAGCTGAACTGGCTGTGGGAAACTGAGATATTATAGAAACCCCTCAGTGCCAATTTATTAATGTTACTGAGACTTGTCTACACTCAGAATAGACATATTGCTGTGAGGGAGGCCTTCATGCAGCCAGAATCAGTACTCATGGTTCTGCTGAGATGTAATCTACCACTAAATGCACTGCTTAAACAAATGTTTGCATTGTAGGGCAGGTCCCCCCTGCCAGCCACTACAGCAGTCCAAAAAGCAGCACTTTCAATCCAGACACCCATGGGCAGATCTGCAAAATGATCAACTACTTGGCAGTATTTAGTCACGGTTTTCTGAAGCCAAACCTAGCTCACTTGTGACGCGATATGGCTGAAGGGTGACATGCCCATCCGTGTCACCATGCCATGCCACTGGGTGCTGCAGCATGCCCAGCCAGCTCCCACTGCCCAGCTGGTGCAGCACGGGCAGTGCCAGCACCAAAGGGTGTCTGGCACAGGAATGGGAGCATGGTGCTGGAGGTTATTTCACAGCCTACCAAGGTGTCTTGGCTCTTTCAGCTATGACAGGACTTCTGAAGAAGCCCGGGATGAGGAGAAAGAGGCTGTATCATTCTGTTCGTCTCAGGGATGAACAGTTGGACAAAGAATTGGCTCAGGCACAAAGTGACTACCTAGGAGCTTTGTTTTACAAATGAGAACTACTTTAAACTTCCCCAGTGGTAGTCCCTCACAACTTGGAACCACGGGTTAGTGGCAAATGCAAAACTGAAGCTCACTGAGGGAAAAAACATGTCCCAGTAGTGGCCAGAAAGATTATAAGATTTAAAGAGTCTTATGTATGAAAACATATTGTCAATTTTTCAAAGATCCCATGAAAAAGAGCAGGGCTTTATTAAAACTGGTTCTTTATAGCAAAACACCTGTTCCTCTGATCATTTCTTTTTATGACTCCCTGAGTTAAGCAGAGATTGTAAGTCCACTGGAGAGATGAGCATCAATTCTGGAGATGGATATTCATGCTCACAAACTGGTGTAGGATCAGGGCCTCTTTCTTGTCTCAGTTCTCTCACACAGTGAAACTTTTGCGGTTTCTGTCCAAGCACTTCGGTGTTTCCTCACTGATCTCTTGAACTTAGAACTAAAAGGGGTCATTAGATGACTACTTGACTTCTTGACTATAGAAGACCTGAAAATTTTACTGCCTACATCTGGCTTGAACTCAGTAAAATGAATATGACTATTATATATTTTCCAGAAAATAAAAATCCATGCTTAATCTGAAGTTGGCAAGAAACAAATTCTTCCTTCCCTTAATAGCTTCTTTCAGTGGTCAGTCCCCACCTTCCTTAAAAATTCCGCTCTTGTTCCTACCTTCTTTTACTTTAAAATCATTGCCTCTTATCCTATCACAGCAGGCCCTGCTAAGGTTATTTTTTATAATCCTACAATGTCATTATCTGCTTGTTCTCAGCTCTAGGTGTGCTTGGATGAGTACAGACATGCAGGCAGTACGAGGTTTGTAAGTCGAAATGTGTCTTTCCTTAGGCAAACTACTGTAATTGGAAATGGCTGACAAGCCCCTCTTCGGTCTGAAATTGAAGCAAGCTTTAAAATTAAATGCAAGTTGAGAACAATTATCCAGAGCACAAGAGGAGTTCAGAAATCCTTACACATGTGGAAAGGGCACTTTTTCATATGGTTTATTTTCTTTTGAATATGGGGAAAATATGGAGCAAAGTAGAGTTATGTTACTGTAGCCCTCCCCAGCAGCCTTGCAAAGCCAGAGACAAGGAAAGCCTCTACCTTTGGTGCAAGCCTACAGCCGGCTGTGCAGCTGGGATTTGTCATCATGTCAAACAAAACGCAACCGCACGCCTTTCAAACGCATTCCACGAGCACCTTCGTCTCTCAGTGGCACAGCCACATCCAAGCAGGGTGGTTTGCAGGGGGAATAGCTGGCAGGCTTCCTCTAGGGCACACTGCTGAAGAGCCGATGTGCCATGCTGCTGCAGGCATCTCTCGCGCAGCACGCTGGTATAGGATTACTGTTAATATGCTCATTCTGTCTCTGTTTCTCCTACGGCAGCCTTGGGATCGTGACCAAAGCAACAGAGACAACACAGAAAGGGAGGGTTTGGGAGGGCTCGATGGGCAGAAGGCTGATGGGTTCAACATGGGAAAAGTCAGACTTTCAGAAGTGCTTTTGAAAATCTTGCCCACCATAGCCAATGCTGCAAATCATGTGCTCGCAAGGAGCCTGCCACATGCGTTTAAGTCCAATGCATTTAATTATTTTCAGTCATAAATATGTTTAAGATTGGTGTTACAGTAGCCAGTACCGCAGTAAGAAGATTGCTCATTATGATCTTACGTATCTTAGGTAAAATATCTTATGTAAAGCAAGGTAAAATCAATACCAATAACCAAGCATTCACATCAAGAACATATGAATAGCACTTTTGTGTCCTTATTCTGTAGTAAAAGCAAAAGGTAAATTATCATGCTGATAAAAATAAGATACTGTTAGCAGCTCTCCTTTCCTGATGAAATCAGAACTGAGAAGCTTTAATTCTCTGAGATTCTTATTTGTTGTTGTTTCTTATTTTATTTCTCTTTTATTAACTTCCTCCAGCTGTCACAATTTATGACAGGCTTAGAGAAAGTCAAGTGTAACTAAAGGCACTGCCAGAATTATCTCTGTTGGTCTCACTGTCAGTATGACGCTTTTCACTTGATTTTTATCTGATACAACCTGTGAAATAGACAAAGGAAATCTCTAGCACTGAAGTTCTGACAGGAAGTATCAAACTGCTTTTTTATTTTCAGAAGAGACTAACAGAAACTGTAGACAAACAAAAGAGAAATATGGTCCTATTAATTTATACTAACAGAATCCAGTTAATTTTTCACTTAGATGGATTTTATTTTGCATGAAGGAGACCAAAGGTTTGTCTACTGCAAATGGACTTCTGATAGGATCTTAACCTGCTGTGATTGCAGATACTGAGAGGGCATATGATCCAAGGTAGTTTTATTGTTACAGCACAAAACACAGCTGGAAATGGCAAATGATTCCCTGTGAGCTCTTGCTGTGCAAAAGTGACTTGACCACACATGTAAAAACTTGGGACAAGCGGTAATAGCAAGTAACTCTCTCACATGGGTTTTTTTCATAGTTTTTCATTGTGTCAGCCTAGCTCAGAGAGACAATCTGAATACCAGTATGGCTTCACAAAAGTTTCATTAGCAGGCCAAGGCAAGACTGATCTGCTGTCTATCATAAGCTCTGACAGCTTCCAAATGATAATCTTCAAACTTAGCTTCACTTCCAGGGAAGCTGCATGCAAAATTTCCACTTTGTCTTCTGCAGATTAATATTAGAAGTGAGGCTGGATTCAAGAGCTGTCCTATTTCTCCTTTTCTTGACTATTAGGGAAACTAAAGTCTGAACTTAGAATCTGTTTCCTTGACTGAATCAAAGCCACTGAACACCTACTTGGGAAGTTTTTGGATATGGATGAAGATTGTGGCTCAGGCTCTTTCCCCAGAAAACTGCATGCTAAGTAATTGTGCACAAATCTCCTTTTTCTCTTATCCATTCCAGCAAAATACACTTTAACAATCAAAACTAATGTTTTATAACTACATATTGATGAAAGGCGTACTCTTATGAACAAGTCAGGGAATATCATCAACAACACTGTTTTACTTTACAACAGATGTGCACATTCTAATACCATTGAATGAGTCCATAACTCTCCTGAAAAATAAGAATATTGTTCTCTAATTCTAGGTTGCACTTCTTATTACCAAGGTTTTTCTACCTTTGAGAAGATGAAGTCAGTCCTCATAAAGTTGTGTCCTTAAATGTCCGCTACTTTACGCTTCAAGGAGATGCAATGACTCCTGTTAGAGCTTTGCAGTGTGAAGCAGCCAAGATACTGCTGTGTCCCAAACCTTGCTGCACCTGTGTCAGAAGGCTACCTAGAAATTTCCAGTTGCTAGAGAGCTGCTGGTTCCCCCTTCACAGTGTCTCAATCCCTGATGAATGTTTAGCTTCTAAAGTGAGTAAGAAGAATAGCTGACTCCAGCCATGGCTCTAAACCAGATGTGATGTCCTGCTAAGATGTATGATGTGCAAGGTTTTAGCACAGTGTTTTGAGGGAATTTTTACAGAAGGAGGAAGGTAGAAGCCAGGAACACGTTATGAAAAACACAATAAATAAGTGAACCACTCTCAAGCAGGAGAGGGAAAGAAATGGTCCACTCCCTTGCAAACACACTCCTTAGTAAACAAGGCAGGATCACTCCTCTCTGTGTAGAAAGGGAGCATGAAAGAGGCTGTTTCATGCTTTTCCACTGTTAATAACAGAGACAGGAAAGATGTGACTAAAATCCTCCCAAATGCATAAGCTGCCTGAAAAAGTGGATCAGCTAAGGGGGAATCATCATGGTCAAACACAATCCTATCAAAACAGATAGGTAGGGACAAAGCTGATGTTATCTCCTTGCACACGCGGACACACGCACACACATGCACATGCACACATGCATGCACGCTCTGCCTTCCCCTCCTGCAGGAGGGAAGAAGCCAGTCTCCCATCTGGGATGCTAAACTGTGATGGGTGCTCAGGGCTGCCAGCAGCCCAGGGTACAATCTGTCTGTTCCCCTAAGCTGCCGTGCTGGTCTGGAACCTTTGGGGGCTGCCAGGCTCCACCTCAGAGCCAGCCTGAGCACTGATTTTTAGGATGACTAAAATTTTTTAATGTAACATTTTTAGTATAACTAAATTTGGTCATTTACTTTGGAAAAGAAAATCCTTTGGAATAAAATAAGCAATGCTAGCATTAAATATGAAGTATCGGTAATATGGTGACACTTACCTTAGATAACCAGCCAAAGGACTGACAGAGCTGTGCTGCTTGGTAGAATAGTTCTCCTGCTACTCAACAGAGCTGAGTGAATAACTGAATTTTTGTTTGTCTGAACTCCTAAAAAAAGCACTGCCGAAAAGGGGAGGAGAGTGAGAAAGGACAATATTTTGCTCCAAATGAAATTGATTTTTAGGAGATTTCTGCTAAACTGAAAAACTGAAAATATTTCCATTACAGTTTAAGTCTTTTGAACAGAAACAGGGCATTTGAAATAAAAGGCAATGCTTTGGCACCATGTATAAACATGCCTTTTTTTTTTTTTTTTTTTTTTTTTTTTTTTTTGCTTAGTTCCATGGAAATTAAAGGAGCAGCTTCCATACTGAAGTATATTAGGAGAATTTATAGGTGAGGTTGGCATCCCAAGGGAAAAATATGGGTACCCTTGTCTCCAAGGCACTCGTTGTGAGCATCTCAGACTCGATTCCTGCCCTTTGTTGAAGGAATGGGAACATCAGCATTTCCCTCGTGTGTATAGGTACAGTGTGGTGGAACTCTCCATAACCAAGGGAAACTGCTCTAAAAATCACCACTTTTCCGAACATTGGTACCATGAAGCTGGATACCAATGAACTTGTTCAAATAAAGCTCTTTAGCAAATTCAGATTAATAGCAGCAGAGTGACAAACACCCTTTTCTGGTTTATTGCTAACAAAAGGAGGCCCTGCCCAAGGCAGCAGAATGTCCAAAGGTGTTGTGAGATGATCTCTTCAGGTGGGTACCATTGTCTGAGCTGTATTTGTTACACATCTGTTACAAGTGATACTAACTCGTGTGTTTAGTGCATCCTGGAAGGGCCAAGGAGTCGTTTTTGGAGGCAGCTGCTGAGGCAAGCACAGTGTGACTCACCTGGCAGTAGGTTGGTGCACCCACACTCTCCTCTGCGCTTTTTCCAACCAGCCTATGCTCTCCAGGCTTCCCCTCTTTTCCAGCTCCTCTGCCCCTCTCACAGCATTAGTGTGACAAGACAAAAGTATTTTAAAAAGCCAGCACAGAGTGTGAGATTTTATTTTGGTGTTTGTTTCCAGGCATCATGACTATAATACAGCAGGAAAGCAACTTAAATTTGTTTTTTGATTAGGTCTCACTGGAAGACTTATTAAGAGCACAAGTCAGTAGAATTGTTGCTTGTCCTGTGTAGAAATCAGTCAACTAGGCAGTAGAAATAACTCATTTATATTGGCCCCAAATGAAACGATGGCTCCATTTTGATTATATGGATATAAAATATCTTCAGTATGGCACATTTGATTTTTAAACGTAGTGAATGAAAAAACAAAGTAAGCTCAATACTAAAATTAATCAAGTTATTTTATTTGGACAGGAGTTAAATTCAATGTGAAAATACTTCCCGTAATACAGTAAAATATAAAAGGAGTTTTATATAGCAAAGTATCTTTTATATGTATAGGTATATATGCACAAACACATCCAAAGTATGTATATATACATATATATATATATGCACACTCAGACATGGATAGATACATACATACATACATACATACACATGACTGCAGAAATTTATAAAAAATTGAGAAGACAGTGAATTGTTACTGAACCTTAACAAATGCACTTTGATACAAATATAATTGCATCTGCACTGGCCAGCTTTGAATACAAAGTCTACTTTCTAACATGGATCTTTCTTCTTGCCAATTAAAACGGGAAATCTTCTTTTGAAGAGTATCCATTTACACCCCAAGTTGCTAAGTTATAGAACAGAAGGGTACTGTTATGCACATCTTGTTTTCAGAGGCCACACCTCTTATTCAAGGACACCAACCCATATTGGTTTAGTTTTTACCTTTGAGAGCCAGTCTTTACTGAAGCTCTTGAAATTCTAGTCAAGTAGGGGGAATTTTGCAATTAAAAAATAAAAAAAAAAAACAAAAGAAGAAATATTTTATTCACAATCTATATTGTATATTGACTATAACCTAATTTTGTCATTCCAAAATGCAACAGTAGAAAAACAGTAGTTTGAGTTTGAGTTCAACAACATTGAAACATGTTGTTTTTTCCTACACAGGCTGGCACCCTGGTTCTGCCGCACTGGTCCTGCTCTTTTCATTTCCCTAGAGCATTTCTACGTTTCACTCCTAGGGAATGGTTGACCCAGTGGACTGTAGCTTTAACTCCTGCTACCTCTTCTGAGGGGAACGAGAAGTGCACTTCTACCCTGTTTGCATCTCTATTAGCCAGCCCCATAGAAGAAAAACATGCCATACCTGTGGTTTTAAAAGTAAAGCTCAGCCACAGCCCTTACAGAACGGTTATGTGACCAGCCCTATAGGTTTTAGTGTCTACATCACAGAGACCCACGGCAGTGTATAGGGTTCTTCCAGGTTTCACCCCTAAC
The DNA here is from genome assembly GCA_013398055.1 of Ifrita kowaldi. Lineage (NCBI taxonomy): Eukaryota > Metazoa > Chordata > Aves > Passeriformes > Cinclosomatidae > Ifrita > Ifrita kowaldi. Next base: position 407,058 of record VZRS01000900.1, read on the forward strand.
CTGCTGGGAATATATCGGTATAGATGAGGACTAGTGGATCTCACTGACACAGTAGCACCAACTCAATCTAGAAGCTGTAGCAGCATGGTAGTGCGTGATTCACTGTAACTTGGCTGCTTGCAATGAAACAGCCATTTAGTATGTAGGCTAGAGGAAGCTTATTTGCCAGCTTGGAGGGCGGCAAGGTCAGCCTGGCCCTCTAAGATACAATAACAGATTGTGAGTTCCACATCCACGGTCTCTGGGTACCTTGTAACTTCTGCTGGATCTGTGGTCCACACACCACTGATGGCTGCAGAGTATCTACAAGGGTGATGGCCACAGCATTGTGTCACGAGGTGCTGCTTTAAGTCTGTGTTTCCAGCTGCTAAACAGCAGGAGAAAACTGATAAATGTGGATGAGATTTCTTCGTGCTCTATTTTCACTTGCTTTACTTGCTATAGAGGCAGTAGGTGATGAAAATGGCAGGATGAAAAGTGATGTGTATGGTTGTGGAAGAGAGAGAAAAATACAGCTGGGCATCTCTAATGAGGTGTAGTCCAGTTTATTAAAAAAAAATTTGAAAATTGTTGGGCCAAGTGCCCCAGAGCAACACAGACCCAGATTCTTTGCAAACAGGAACTAATTGCTAAAAGCTCTCCAGAGGATTTTTTTTCATTCCCTTCAGTTAGCATTGGCAAAGATTTAGACATTTCATCAAGAGGAATGATCTCTTATAAGTCCTTCTTTCTTAAATCTTTTTTCCCTCTTTACTGATGTGAGGATTGGCACCAATTTAAGCAACTTCTTTCATCTCTGAACATGGACTTCCTTAAATTGGTTTAACAATTTAATCCATTTAGCTGAAGTCCAATCCAGTCAAATCCTTTCAAGAATTGCATGGAACAGACCCTCAGTGTTTTACCCAAACCACTGCTCCATTAGCAACTTCAGTCAATGCACTCATGTTGCTCCTTTTTCTGGTAACACACCCTGACACCCTCAGCTGACTCTAGGATGACTTAGGGTGTCTTTTAAGTTGGTTTCCAGTGAGAGAAAATTCAGTGTCTCAGAGGTTGACTGTGGCTCTACAGGTACACTGGTTTTATTTATACCTACATGAAAGCTGTTAAAACAGAGGCAATCACAAGTGGCCCCCACAAAATCTCTGTAGCATAGGGCCTACACAGCACAGCAATACCACCATTCCAAAAAGTCATCTTCCTTCAGAGATGTCCATAAATATCAATACCAATATTGCAGGATTTTATTGTGTTTTTTTTTCCCAATCAATTGTTCAAGTAGTAGCAAAGATGACTGTCAGCCTGTTATTTTGCCTGTATTATAAGGAAAGAAAGAGAAGGGAATTTATAGGTCTGCTAATGTTTTGCCCAGTTGGGCAGCAGCATTCTGTGGGCTTTGCTGGGTGCTGAGGCACATGGGAAAGCCCATTGTCACTGGCACAGCTTGGGACCAGAATGACCCTTTGGCTCTTCCCATCTTCCCCTTCCAGCCTGCAAATTACAGGCTGCTCTCCCACTGCAAAACACACATGCTCCCATCCCCCAAGTTTGTTATGTTATTTTTATGTTCATGAAAACATTAAAGTCAGGGTAAAAGGGACAAATAGTCCAGATTTGAAGATTTTCCATCTAGACCAAAAAAATGCTGCATGGCATGTGTGTTTAGCATTAGCAGGAAAATAAATGTGCTGTTTTCAAATTTTTGCTTCAGGGTCAGCCAACATCAGTCTACCATGTAACAGCTTTGAGGGGGGAAAAAATGCTTCACTTAAGGATACATCTGCCAGAGTAAACAGTGCCTCAAACCAGGGAAATCTAAAGCACATGCCTTATTGTCAAGTTTGGTTTAACTTGTTTTACAAATCAAAACAGCAGCTCAGTTTTTAAAACCTATTTTTACGTCCACTAGTGTTTTATCAAGGAGTATAAAGACCTACATTACTGTTTCAGTCCTTGTATTTTAAATCAAATATGATGTACCAATTTCTTTTCCATGAATTAATGTCTTATCCCATTCTTACATGCAGCACTTCCTACCTCTTCATCCTTTCTCAGAAATCAGAGGATAAGATTCCCCATTTTAACTGTCCTGATACACCCTGCGCTTTGTGGGCAATCTTTCTGTAGCCACTGGGGCTTCTCGTGAAATACGTTTGTGCTCCCTGTAGGATGAGAGCAACTGGTCCTCAATCCATGCTGGAAAAACACAAAATTTGCATGAATTTGTGTGAATAGAAGGAAGTTTGTGCTCAGAATCGACTTCTTCTTGGGAAGCAAAGCACATACCAAATGAGAAACCTCCTGTGCTTAGGGTATGTGCAGACAATTCTTCTGATTAATGTGGGAGTATTTGCATGCATATCTGAGGGAAGAATTTGGCTCTTCACAGTTAAAATAAAACATTGAAGAGTATTTAAGGAGCAAAACCAAGCCTGGAATGTTTTGAAGGCATTTCCAAGAACCTCTAAGAAAGGAAAAAGTCTTTGCCAAACAGAGACAAACCTCATCAAACCCTATAGCTTTCTTTCAACTTTTATTGTTTCTGTTCCCCCACAAACCAAGCCTCAGCAGGTAATTCTGCTTGCTAGACTGTGGCTGAAGTTCCACGATTATTTTATTCCAGCCTGAGCCGTGTTGAAAGGGGGTGGGTGGGGTGGTCCCTTCCCCCTTTTTCATCTACCCAAAGCTACTCGTGCCCTTGCAGATGTGAGTAATTTGTTCGGTTCTGCAGGGAGCTGGACCAGGGAATAGATCCAGCTAAAAATCAGCTTTCCCTCACCCAGCCCTCCATTGTGCCTTGCTCCTCCAGCACTTCTGGATGAGCAGTAATGTGAGCACACGGAAAAGATGTGGATATGTGACCAGATGAACAGAAAAAAGGAGCTGGCATTTTTCTCACAGCCTGTCTACACAGCACTGGCTGAAGCAGCCATACAATTTTGGCCTAAATCTAAGGGTAGTAGGTTAGTATCAGTCTCACTCAAGAACTGTTCTAAGATGAGTGGTGTTTAAACACTTTGCAGGTCTTCCTTGAATATAAACAAAGTCTTTATTAAAAAAAAATTGCATTTAAATATTCCATTTCTACATCTGAAGTGTCTACCACACACTGATGCATGATAAATAAGGGGAAACTTAAGTGGAAATATATTCTTATTTATTGGTGTACGTGGTGTTGGATCAGTTATGTGCAACATGGCTTAGCATATCTATTGGGAAAGACCAATTTGGTGATATCAAATAAATTTTCTCTTTTTTAAGTGTAAATTTTTGCTTTTGTTCATTTTATATGAGTAAAATACATGTAGCTATCAGGCAGTCTGCTTTGCTATAATTGTGGATTTTGATGTCATGGTGGAGCACTGAGAAAGCATTGGATGTCACCATAGTAATAATAATTTAGTTTTAAAAATCCTCTAAATATCAAGTATTTACTATAAAATATTATCCAAAGCAAGCAAATATAGGAGACGGCCCATTTTATATGAAAATCTATTAAAACTGAAGCCAGCTCTCTAGAATATCCAAAGCATTACTTAATTGACATAAGTTCAAAAGGTAAAGAGAATAAAGCCATGCTTAATGGCCAAATGGTGAAGTTCATTCGAATCTGTGAGCCATTACTAATTCCAGTAGGGCTGGTTATGTGTGAGTGACTGCTCACCAATACCAATGTGTGTCCAACAGATCCCATATCTTTCAATAAAACTGCAGCAGATGCAGTCATTCAGGTGTGAAGCTGGAGTGAGATCAAAATTTGGCTTCAGCCAGCATGTTAGCGGGAGTGGTAACAGAAGTAGTGACTGTAGGGTGCAGTTGGATACAAGGAACAAATGTAATAAAGCACATCTGATTCCTGCCCAACATCAGCCAGACTGCTCTGAGATGGGAGGAAATGTAACTTTTTAAAAAGGTTGGTGTTTGAAGTGTTTCGTCTCTCTTGGGCAGCAAGAAGGACTGATTCAGCTTCCCAGCATTCTTGTGAAAATTGCTTAAATGGCACTTGTTGGGGCCTCCCATGAAGGAACGCAGGAAGGCACATAACTCTCCAGGAGCACCCAAAAATGAGTAACCTCACCAGGAATGTTCCAGGATTTAAGCGAAGGGGTCTACACAGTCATGATTCTACAAGAGGGAAAGGGGAGATGGGGGGCACAATTAAATAGCAGTTTGGAAGGGGTGAACGCTCAATAGGAGAGGAGATCACCACCTCCTGCGGCAGCTCTCGGCTCAGTGCTCCCATGGCTGGCTGGTGAGGTCACCATCAGAGCCTTTTCTTGCCCCTGCTGATGTCCCAGACAAAGCCAGTGCTGGGTGGCCATGGCCAGGAAAGGAAACCTTACCCAGCTTCTCGGGACAGTCACTTGTCAGTGTGCATGTAAGATGGGGCCATGCCCTGCCCAAGCAGCTCTGAGGTGGCCCAGCCATCACTCCTCATCACCGGAGCTCAGCATTTGGGTGTGTTTGGGTGCTCAGCCATGTTGAGTGTCTCTTGAGAACTGCCCTGGGTGTGCTTTGGCTCCCTGCAGAGGAGTGGGTGACCCTGAGCACCCACAGACAACATTCATATCCCAAAAGGAAGGTCATCCGTCACCAGTTCCTTTTTCCTTTTTTCTGTGTTTTTCCATTTCTTCTATGTCTTCCAGTTTGGATCTTGTATTTCAGTCGCAAAAGCTGCACTTCCTGCCTAGAGGCACCATCCATCCCATGCATGGGTGAAACAGATGGTGGACACAGATGGTAATTGCACCCCATTATTTAGCAGCTGTAAAAGGAAAAATTACCTCAGCCAATTCCTTGCATACAAATGGCCCCAGCTTACTCATGCAGTTCCTTATATTTACTGAAGATATTGGCAAAGAGAAGCTCCCCTATCCAGCAAGTCTCCATCCATCTGGAGGTCTGGGCTGTCTGCACACCCAGTGTCGACAGCAAGTGTCTCAGTCTTTCAAGGTTTCAGGCCATTAAGGACTCCAAAGAAGTAGAAACTACTTTCGGGGCAGGCTCAGTTTCGTCTGTCCAAGAACAACACAAATGAGGTGTGGATCCGATCAGCTACATACATTCCTGTAGTGATGGTGTCATATGTAAACAGCTTGTTCAAATCGACTCACTGACTGCTGTCTTCTGTCATGTTTGGGAAGGAGGCCGTGGAGAACTTGGACAAATGTCTTGCAGCAGTGCCTTGTGGAACAGGATAGCTGAGACACCAGCCCACTTGGATCCCTGTGCAGAAAGCCTTTGTTGTCAAGAGCCAACATCCCTCATTTTGCTTCTGACTCAAATTTAGTATGCAGACATTCAGCTCAGAGGAGACCTTTTAACAGCATCTGGCCATTTTAATTATAGAAAGAATATAAACAATAAATTTCTAATATTAGATGCATTTCTCACAGTCCTTGTTTCTGAAAATAATGTCTTAGGACCATATCCAAGCCCCACTGAATCAGTGGAAAGTGTCCCACTGACCTCATTGTGATTGGATCAGGGCCTTAGTTTCTTAAAATAAAATTTTACAAGGTACAAGCTAATCCTATTTCACATATTTTTAGTTAAATGGCTGAAAGGGGTTTTTTTCTCTCCATTAAGTTCCATAGAAAACCAAGACACAGCCACAATCTTGGCACCAAACATCCTATAAGGAATTTAAATACAAATAAGGCGTGGGGTTGAAATTGATTTACACTTGGGCTTCAAAATGGTGGGATCAGAGCACAGGTCCTGGGAGCAGCCGTGGGGGCCCAGGTGGCTGGCAAGGGGTGGCTCACCTTCCCCTGGAAAAGCAGCAGCAAGCCAAGCACAAAGCTGCAGGCTGTGCTCCAGAGTGCTTACCAAATTCCACCAATATTTCATTTGTTTAATTTTTCATATGTAGTCAAGCTCTCGGCAGCTGTAAGGAGCTAGAGCTACCAAAACACTGACAAGCTGTGCCTGTGGTATGTCCAGCCACACCAAGCCTAGAAAGCAGTAAAGCACTCCCAAGAACGTCTGATTTTGTGACTTTCCAGCCCATAAAGTTTCAGATAAGCCTTAGATAAGTAAATGGGGGAGGCAGGAAACAAAAGTATCAAAACAAAAGTATCAACCTGCTCCTTTTATTCTATCCCCACCCACTGGTGCAAACTGAAAAGGAAACCTATTGGAAAAAGCAGGGAGGTTGCTAGGAGCAAGCGGAGTCAGTCACATGCAAACAGAGGTTACCCCCCTCCTGCACCCCGAGGAAATCCCCATCTTCATCCCTGCAGTAGCAGCCAGGCCAGCAGTCAGAGACCCCTGGCACTAATATCTACAGCATGGCAAAAGGTGTCACTTTTAGAAGATGTAAAAACCATAAGCGTTTTTAAAGAAGAGAAAGCAAACCTCATGAGAAAGAAAATCATGAAAGTGAAAAAATATAGGTGACACAAATGGAAAGGTAATGTTCCCAACGCACCCAGTTACTGCCACAATATTTCTGCTTTGGTTTGGTTTAGTTTTAACTCTGTGAGCTCATGTTACCTCTTGTGAAGTTTAAGGACCCTATTCTTAGCTGTATGAAAATCCTGTACCACCCTCCTGGCAGTGCTGGTCAGCCCTGCACACTCAAAGGCAGTGTAAAAGCTGCGGCAAGAGTGGTACTGTGCCCCAAAGCAGAGCTGCCCCACTCAATGACATCTTTAGAAGGCCTGGTACAACCCTCCAAAATGCATAGATTTTAATGGTATCTGGATGTAGAGTTCAGATAAAACACATGCAGCCTGGGTTGCAATTAAAGTGCACTCAAACCTGACACATTCAAAGAATATTTTGACACCTTGGAGTGCAGATATGAATGCCATAGGTCAGATGAAAGAGAAGGGGCTAGAAAAACACCAGGAAGACAAAATGAATCCATGACAGCACCATCCAATTTCACCATCAGGAATAATGTATTTGTTTTATGCCTGTGCCAAGATTTAAATTGCCAACAGCTTTGTCATCATACCCTTTCACCCCTGGCTCACTTTTGCATACAGCATATCACAAGACACAACAATTCATTTTCTCCTGTCTCACTTCCTGTCAAACTCTCCTGCATGATGCGTAGGGATTTCTTGCCCCATAACTGGGATTAAATAGGCAAATGATCCAACAGTGCAGTCTAATGCACACTTTGTTTGATATTTCCAGCTTGTGTTAGCCCGGTCTTGCCTCCACTCCCTTGGCCTTCTGAACACATGTTCATATTTTAAAATCAATTTTAAGTTTAAAAAGTATTTTCTCCTAAGCTGAAGAAGGTCTGAATGGCTGATCCTAAACTGGGGCTTGTTCTAAAAGTAGGCAAGTCTGCCTGGGGAGCCCTCCAAGCATGAAACGCTTGTGGGCTTTTTCCTCTGGAATATCTGCGTAGACCCACTAGGGCCTAACAGAGGTGGGAAGAACCAATCCTGGCAGCTTGGCTCCCCAGATCCTCTGAGGCAGCACTGAAGCAGCCCCTGCACGTCATCCTAAGATCTGCCTCTCCTAAACAATTTAGGAAAGGAGCCATATAAACAGCAGAAGGGCTAAAAAATATGCTTTAAAATAAGATACACAGAGAACAGATTCTATTGTCATCAAAAAGAATATTAAGGATGACTCTTGTAAGCTGATGCACTGATGTGACAGTTGAAGACAGAATAGATTTTTAGATGACCTTGCCTGGCAGCCCTAAGATTAGTTCAGTTGGTGATGGCTTGGTGCAAATAATGCCAAGGTTGTGGGTTCAACCCCCTATATGGGCCATTCACTTAGGACTTAGACTCAGTGATCCTTATGGGTCCCTTCCAACTCAGAATATTCTGTGACTTTTCTGTGATACTTCTCCTGAATCAAATTACCACTCAAATTAATCCTGACTTTGTGTTGATCAGATGCTACTATTTCCAAGCTTATTTGGGTGCTTGGTATTGAACAGCATGGCAAAAAAATTAATTAAGATTTATTCTTGGCACATATTCAAAGGTTTATTCAATGATCATGAACTTGTGGTTTCAGAAGAACAACTGGTCACTCCAGTTCTGCTGTGCTGCCCCAGTTCTTGGATTAGGTGACTTAGCCATCCTTAATCTTTTTTCCCATGAAATACTTTCATTCCGTTGACAAATACATGTTGCTATGCAAAAGAAACAGGTTTGCAACTCTGTTAGAACTGACCTTACGAAAGATTTGTGCAACCACAACATACATTTGCAGAAAAGTGCACATTAAGCAAATGAAGATGCTTGGAAATGCAGCCACGGGAAAAGGTTTCTAGATGTCATTGAAATGTCTATAAATAAGTTTTCTCACTGCTTACCCTAGTGGTTTAGCAATCCAGACTGTGGCTAACATTTTATGTCCATGTAATCTATATCATTTCCATTGGCATCACAGGGGATGTGACACAGAACCCAATGCTAAATTTTGCATTTTTGTGTTTAGAATTTGGAGACAGGAGATCAGACATCTATTTGTAGTTGTACTCTAGTCATTTTTAACAACAATGTGCAGGAAAGTTAAGCTATCCGTGTTCATCAGCAAGAGGAAATGCCTCATAAACTCAAAATGCTACACTAAGGGCTCTTTCAGTTTTACTTCTCTCTTTATTTCCTTAAAGAATGCTTTGCTTCCATTGCTGTCTTGTTACCATTTAACCCTGAGAAATACTACCCGCATGCTTTACCAGTCTGCCCACCCCCAGATATGCTTACAGACAAATACTGGTTCCCCTTCCCTTTTCAAAACAAACATCCTCTCACTGCTCCCCCCTTGCTGCTCAGAAGACCCTACAGAAGAGGCCAGGATACTTTGCAGATATTTGACAGTCAGCACAGCAGAGGCGTGTTTTTTCCCAGAGGAGAACCTACAGAAGGCTGAAATGTGCTTGACACTGGAGTACCTCGCAGGATGGGGCTCCCATCAGTCCCAAGGGTCACCCTTGGGGGTAAGGTCTCCTGGGACCAGAGACCCCAGAGCTCTCTTGAGCACTGTTCAGGCCAGCCATAAGAGGAGCAGAGGGGAAGGACAGCTGTTCCAAGGGTCCTTTGATGCTGCAGCCAGTAGCAGTTTCTGCTGGGAAGGGTGAGACAGACAGAACTGAGAGCCACCAGGCTGTGGACAGGCAGTCTGGGTCACCAGAGTTAGGCTCACAACTAACTAATGAGCTTCCCGCTTCCCTTAAAAGTATCTTGGTTTTCTGCTGTTTATTTTCCATGACCACACAAGCTTCTAGTTCTGTGAAATAAGGACTTCACACTCTTTTGTCTATCTCAGCAAGCAAGAACAGCAGCCAGTCCACTAGTTACGCTCATCAAAACTATTCCCTTGGCTTTTATGCTTCTTGAGGTATTTCAGGTTTGCATGTCACAATTGCCATCCATACCAAGATGCCTTTTTCAGCCCAAGACCTGAGTTACTCACGTGTCCATTTAATTATCACTCTTAGAAGTGCTTTGAAGTGTAAAGGCTAATTATAGAAACAGTAAACATTAAACCAAACTGTGGGTGACCTCTTCATGAGACGTGAGCAAAGTCTGCCCACTGTCAATCCAGGTTCAGCTCCTGAGCTACCCACCAGCAGTGGGGGTGCAAGGGGTGCATTCCTAGAGCCACAAGTTAAAAGGGTACCCAAAAATCAGTTTTTAGCCAAAATAGGCCACCAGAGTTTATGAAGGCCATACTTTTATTCCAAGGTTGGGATTTCTACTCTTTGAAGGCTTGCAGCTAAAATTTTATCATATGGACTTCCTTCTCTGAAGTCCCATCTTCAACAACACCTAAAAGAGTTGACTCTGAAGATAGGCAAGGGGCAAAGCTGCATAACTACTGGAATTTAAAAAGCAACAATACATGCTTGATTATATGGCTTTTGACACAGTCTTGAGCTCCTGAGACTTTGCTCTTGAAAAGGCTATCCAAAAACTTTTTTGTCTGAAAGTTCATAACTAAAATACATTTTTCTATCAGTGCTGCATAGAGAGTTGGGTGGGTTCTACTTGTTCAGGATGCCACTGATGCAAGTGTTGATCTGTTATTTTCTAATTTTCCCTCAGGCTCCCCATAACCACCTCTCTAAATGACAGGAGGAGCACGAATGAGAAGCACCTGACACTGCTGGAAACCCCGGTACGTATCAGATCGTGCAGGGCACGTACCACTTAGAAGTGCAAATACAGCCATTACCCAGGGTCACGCAGCTTTAGAGAAGTAACTAAGTGTATGTGCTATCTAGCAGTAAATGCTCCCTTGTAGATGATGCCTGTTATATGTAAAAGTGGATATATACGGCATTTTTTTCTTCCTTGCAAACTAAGCAGAAGGCTTTTTCTTCATTTAAACAGTTATTGCAATAATACTTAGAGCTGATGCTTTCTCTGGTCTGCCTCTAAAGAGTCATAGAATGGTTTGGGTTGGAAAGGGCCTAAAGACCATCTAGTTCCAACTTCCCTGCCACGGGCAGGGACACCTTCCACTAGACCAGGTTGTTCAAAGCCCTCCAGCCTGGCCTTGAACATCTCCAGTAATGGGGAACCACCACTTCTTTGGGCAACCTGTTCCAATGACTCACCACCCTCAAAGTGAAGAGAACAGAGCAACTAAAAAAGAAGTTAAAAATGAGAATTGGTCCAGGCAAATACCTATTAAGTCTTTAATAGACTAACTAATGTCTACCTTAATCAGACTTAGCAATGTATTTTCAAAAACTGTCCCCACTGGTATTTATAAAATGCATACCCGTAACGAAAATTTAGTCACAGGTATTCAAAATTTTCAGCAGCAATCAAATACCAGGCATCTATTTGCATCTGCAGTTCAACTAGAGGTTCAAAAAGCAGAACATATATTTGGCAAATAAATAGCAATTTTTCAGTAAATCGAACCTATAGTATCAGAGAAGATCCCTTTGGATAGGGCATTTTGGATAGGCTTACAAAATTTGGCATCAATTAATGCAATGAAATATTGTCTTCATATCCCACTTGCTCACTTGATGATATCCTTTAAATACAGGTATGACGCTAATGATAATGAGTTTGAGAGACACATATTGTTGATTTTCCCAGACAGCACTGTCTGTACAGGAACAAGATATTTTTTCTGGGCTGTTAAATGAAGGGGAAGTTATTTACTTTACTTAGGTTTCTCTGTCACTTATGATGCTGCCCTCAAAAAAACCCCTATATTTTCTGGAGCATGGCTTAAATTCAGAACTTAAACTTCAGAATTTTGGGAGGATTTGTTTTATAATTTGAGTGGATAAGGTGTGCACACCACTGGTTAGCAGAGACTGACCTCTTTGCTGGCACACTCTGATGTGAGGAAGAATTGCCCAGGTTAAACACCAGCAGGTGATATATCAACAGGAATGATCCACAAATCCATAAAACCTATAAGCCCTGAGTTTCCTTCCTGGGGAAGTTGGTGCACAGTGTGATACCTTATGTCCTCTGCAGGGACAGAACAGAGTGTTCAAGCCCAATCTCTGAGCCAGGAAATTTAGATATCAGCAATAGTCCTTCCACTGAAAAATTCACACCATTACAGCTTACAGTGAAATCCTCTGTCCAGCCCTGGGCTCCCACGTACAAGAAAGACAGTGACATACTGCAGTAAGACCAGTGAAGAGCTGGTGGGATGGCCAGGGCTGGAGCCCCTGCAGTGACAGGAAGTGCAGGGAGCTGGGCTTGTTCAGCCTGGAGATGTCCATGGGGCATTTACTGCTGGCTTCAGCTGCCTGATGGGACCGGGTGTAGAGAGGACAGAGCTAGGCTATCCCCAGAGGTGCTCATCAGTAAGGCAGGGGACAAACAGCACTTGTTAAATTATGAAAAAAATCTAGTTAGATAGTAGGAAAACAGTTTTTCCATGAGGGTGATTAAACACTGAAACAGGGGCGCAGAGAAGGTATGGGATTTCTGATCCTATTGATACCAAAGCTTGACTGGATAAAGTTCTGAGCAACACAATCCAGGTTGGCCTTGCTTTGAGATGGGGATCTGGACCAGGAGATCTCTGGAGGTTCCCTGCAACCTAAATTAATCAGAGATTCAGTGAGAATACGTCTAAGTTATATCAGCAGAGCTGTGCCTCCTCTATTAATTGTCAGGAATTTTAACCGTTACATGAGAATTTGGAATTAACTGGATATATAATCGTCACAGGAAATTAGATTTTCCCCTTTAAATTAAACTGTCATGGTAGGAAGGAACATAAACAGGAATTGATAGTGCTCTGCAGTATATTGTATAAAAGCAACTGCTATTGTTGCTTTTTCATTTCTGAGTAGAACTTTACCTTCCCAAGAGCAACAAAAAAAAGTATTTTAAAGCAATATAAAAGCAGACAAGTAAGTACTCCTTTTTTACTTTCCTTTTTCGCCTCATAGCTCTGCCTTCTTCTATGCATTATTTGGTTTTGGATCACATGGGTCTAAGAGCTGTTGTCTCTGCTCCATTGCCTCACACTGCTATACCTTCTCGTTGCCTTTTCTTTCACTGCCCTGGTTCTTGCCCCTTCCTTTTCCACTCTTTTGCAAATGACAGTAGCTGCCTTCAGCTGTACCTGATCTACAGAGAGCAGAAGAGCCAGAAGGTAATCTGACTTCTTTCGTGTCCAGGGAAGCCATTTTCTATATGAATTGCTGGAAATAACAGCAGTCACTGTTCGAGACAAGATCACCAGGACCTGTCCAAAACCAAAGCAATACCCCAGGAGGGGCCTGGAACTTGGACTCAAACTTGGGCTCAGACTTGGAATCAGATCATAATTTGGGAACCAGGAGTCTACTTTTCAGCGAAATGGCTGGTTTAGGAGGCAGAAGAGTGTTTATGACAATCAAATACTTGGGATCCAGTGGAGAGAGTCCTACAAGCTATTTGCAAGAAAACTGTTACCATTTATTTTCCTTGCACTCCTCAAAAGGGCTTGCATGCATTCCTTGTTAATATGCTGAATTGCCGCATCAGTTCCTGCTCCCAACGGACAAAGCTTGACAAGCCCATGGATGTTAGCTAAACCCCTGCATTAGCATGGTGACAGAGCAAGTAATCAACACAACAACCACGTTTGACCTCTGAGAGAAACCTCTCCTGCAGCCAAAGATAAAATTAACAAAACATCAGTGTTTAATACTTAGCAGGTGTAAATGGGGTAATTCTGAACCTCAGTGTGATAAATCTGTGCTCAGATTATTCTCTATATGCTTTCAAACTGCAGCACTGCCATGGTTCTTAGAAAACTATGCTAAACGCAATGCAAAATTCAAAGTACTTAGGTATATACTGGAATTAAAAGTTTAATTTTTTAAATGAAACTGGTAACTACAGCATTGCATTTAGAATGAAAAGGCATCCCTACTTTTTAAAATATGGAAATCAGCAAACGATATAACAAAATATGAAAATTCAGCTGTGAGGAATGCTTGGGTTACCTCTGCTGTCACAGTGATATCACTTATTATTGATACGATCTACCTATAATTCTAACTAAAACGAGGCTCATGTGTATGTGATTTCACCTGTGTGTATAGGCACATACAGAATATATCTATGCAGCTTCATTTTTTTAAACTATCTGTGTTTAAGTGAAACCAAGATAAATTTTACATGTCTTAAGTAAAGACATTAAACTTAATGATGAGCTAATCTGAGATTTACTTTTAAAATTTCAAATAATCAAATAACGCATACGAGGGGAAGGATTCTGAGCACTAAAGGGGTATGACTTGTGTGCAACCTCTTTGAAGGATAAATTCAAATCAGCTTTCTCTGCAGTGTATTTTGCAGCAGTTGTAACAGACCTCAGGTAAGAGTCAAAGCCAAGTTCCTTCACAGAGCCTTGCACTTACACAGGTAATTATCATTGGTAGTATGCACAGGAATACAAATTTTTTTTATATGGAATTTTTATAATTTCCCACAACAAAAGTTTGGATTAACTAGAAAAGGGGAAAAAAATAAAGAGTCATCTTTGGCTACTGTAAAACAGTGACGTTAATAAGGGATAGAAAGTTTTGGTTCCTCACCTGAGATATTTAGTTAATATTGGCAAGGTATCCCAAGCTATTGCAATGCAGATTAAACATGTTAGCCAGAGCTGTCAGTGCCTGATGGGCTGATAGGCATGCTCCCTTTCCTTGGAATTGCAAGGGAGGAGTAGGAAAGTTGTAGGAACTGCAGCACCTCAGCTAGATACAGGACATTCCTCAAATGCACTATCACATGGAATTGAATAAGTAGGGCCTAAATTTGAAACACTTTCAAAGAAAACTCAGAGTGGCAAATAAATCTGAAACAAAGCTTAATTTCCAGAACAAAAAGTTCACCTCAAGAAAACCAAATAAGAGAAAGATCCTTGCTTTTACAAAACGCACCCTGTGTGCATGCACGCGTGCATGTGTGTGGTTCCTGTGGTTATGGTACAGGAGGCCATTGAATTATCAAACCAGTAATTTTGCCATTAGTTTTTCAGCTTGCTTCTTGCATGCATATTCTGTGGTCAAATCCATTAGTAAGTTAGAGTGATAAACACCTGGAGTCTATCAAAAACAAAGAGAGTCTTATTCTATACGTACAACCAGCCAGGCGAACATAACGAGCAAAGACTAACTGCATAATATAGAATTCAAACAGGAATATGTTTTTTATGATGTGCCAGCATAAGGGAGATCAAAGACTAAAGCCAAATAAATAGCAACTGGGTACCAGCAAAGGAAACATATTTAGAACTTAAAGTAATCAGAAACAAACCCAGTGTATGCCAACACCCTCTGAATTCAAAAGTAACATTTTCCTCCTTTTCATAAAAGATTCAAGGGCTGGGAGATTTTAGTTTGGTTTTTAATCTACTGTTTTTATGACTGGAAGGAAACTTTCATTTCTCACAGACAGTGGAATATGAAGAATCATCTCCTCACCCCATGGTCTACTTCCGTATGGTGTTTTTTGGGAGTTACCACACCACCGCCACCTCCCTGCTGCTGTCTGATTGAATTTTCCTTGGCTGCTTTGTGGAATTTGCCAGCTTACATTAAGCATTTATTGAGCTCAGCTCCTTATCTCGAACATCGCCTGGCAAACTGCAACAATCTGTCTGGCACCTGGGGATTGACAGGGCAAATTTTTCCACGTGGTACAGATAGATATCCAGAATTACAGGCCAACACTATTTTGTGAGACAGTTTCATCTAAAGGGAAAAGCCCAAATGACTAATTTCCAGTGTCCTGTTTAGTACCTGCAATGTATCTACATAAACAGTTCTAAACGATTACTAGTACTAAAAAAAACCACTTGCAGGGTGGGAAGGGTGGTGGAGGGGTTGGAGGAAGGAGCAGGGAAAAGATACAGGGGTGGCAGTGAATTGACAGGCTGAGCCTGGGGCCAAACAGCTACATCTGTGCTTGATTTGTTAGGGATTTACATTAGTGAAACTTTAACTCTTCAGATGATAAGTAAGATTACACTTACAGAACAAGTTTATGCAAATAAAGCTTAGTCTATGGAGTGTGTGAGTCCAGACACAGTGGATTTGGCAGGTTTCACCGAGCCTGGCGGCTGGGTTCAATAAGTGCATTTACATAAAGGATTAGGACATCTGGAAAAGTAGCATGGTAGTTTACTGAGATATAAATAACGTTAATTGAGAGGTCACAATATGCAAAACACTCCATAGATGCAAATGAAAATCATGGAAAATGATGGGGCAGAGACTTGCATCTTTCTCTTAGTTACGTCAAGCTAAGCTTTATGTACTAGCTGATCCATGCCTTTCTTAATCCTGATTTTAGTCCCCATTACCTAACCCCACTTCATGACAGGTATGACCAAAACCAGCTCCTTTTTCTTAAAAATCCAAACCCAAAAGCAGTGGTTCACATAAAATAGCACCAGGAGATATCCAGAATTCAAAGGACCTGTAGGAAATTACTTAAAAACTGTAATCTAAATAAGCAGTCTGCTAGATAAATCAGTTTTACCCCAAAGCCCAATAACATGCTCCCATAGCAACAAAAAAAGTCTCTTTTCAGCAACAGAACTAACACTAAAATGTGTGTTTACACCTAATTCCAACTTGCTTTGAAAGTTCTGTGATACATACTAGTATTTTTGCTTTGCAAACTAGCATACCTGTGAAGTGCCAAGAATGGGATAACAAGCAGTTTGCAAGAGCTATACTGTACCCCTGAATTAATTTATAGCATGGTAGGCAATTTTAATTCATTTTCATCATTCTTAAAAGTATAAAATGACTGTTTCTCAGCTTATCCAACAGTCCAGCAGAGCACAGGCAGACCTTTTGCAAAGGACTATAATGCCCATATGTTTATATTTCAAGCTCTTTCCAATAAATTTTTTTTTTAGAACAATTGAAATATTGCTTATACAGAGCTAAAAATAGCTTGATTTGGGTTTTTTCCTTTCCCCAGGTTTTTGATAAGCTTTGCTTAGTTTTGTTTTTTTTTCCAAGATATTGATTACATGCAAACAAAAGATTTGTCCCCATGCATGCTCATTGAGACATTGCGCCACACGCACCACACTGAGGTGTACAGGGGAAAAACAACGAGAAACTCATCTGTACTAATGTACTGCTCTTCTGGTTGTGCAAAAGCCTTCTGGGGACAGACTTGGCCTGAGACCTGTTTAGAATTGCTGCAAAATACACTGAAGGAATGTATGTTCACAAAGCAAATGAGTTCTGCCGTCTGACCTCAAAATGGTCAGTTTTGCTCCTGTGCAATCCAATTATATCATTGCTATATTCAGACGGAGTGGGAAGCTGGTTGAAATATGGGCCAGAAGCAGCTGGGCTTGTGTAGTCAGAAGGAATGTTGTTGCTGTATATATTGACCTAATCCAAACAATTCAATACATAAAATGAAAAGCCAAGACATATAAGCATGAGGTATGAACATATCAGCAGCCATGTTCAAAAGGGATTAGGTTATGGAAGGGCCAGTTCAGCTGTATGCTGCTGCTGGCATCTGTTAAGAGCACGGGAAAACGCTCCTCATGTTTTGGTCAGTGAGCCAGATGTATCACTTCATTCATCCTTGCAGTTGGATGCTGATAGCATCTGAAAGCAAACAAAGGTGATGATTTGGAGTGGCTGCTAGTAGGCATGCAGTTCTCTTTCCACTTATCATGCTCTGCTTTGCTTGGATGTTTCCCAACAGACAAGATTATAACTTGCCTTAGAAAAGTGGCCGTGTCTGCTAAGAATTGCAAATTATGATCACAGTCGAAATGTAGATGAGGCTACAACACCCCAAGAAATGCAGTGTGGTTCTGTTTGTGGACTTCTAACCTGAGGAAATACATGCCTAAGTAATTTCTTTTCCTCCTGGGTTTATGATAGACAAATGCCAGCACCCTTCAGCTATTCGGTTCTCCATGTGTCTGGGCTAGTCAGTTCCAGCCCATCACTGGCACAGTCTGAGGGGAGAGGGCTTTTAGCCTCTGCTGCTCCTCTTTGGCATTCAAGCTATGACCCACTCCTGAGTCAGCTAGCTTAGTAAACTGAGTTCAATTCCATGATCCTTGAGAAACGTTATAAAAATTATCTGCAATTTACCATAAACCTGTCAATCAAATTGCAATTATTGTCAACCTATTAAATCGATTTTTAGTCCTTGCTGCAGAATATTTATGTCTAAAGGAATTATTTAAATAATCTGCACACTAACTACGCAATAGTTTACAGGGAAAGTTGCCCTAGAACACCAGCAGATGTGAGTTAGCAAGGTTTTGTTACACAGGGCAGAATATCTCACACCACTGTGAGTAATTTTGGTTAGGGCTGCCTGCTGTACAAACTTTCTCTTTTCCACATCTCAGGCTATTTGTTGCTGAGGACACTTGGTGAAAACTGTCCCATTTCCCTTGAAGTGATGATACAGCATTTTCCTAACACAGTATAAAATGTACAGAAAAGCAGTTTATTATTCCTTGTCTCTGACCAAGTTAATTGGATATTAGCATTAGAATCATGTTAAGTAATCTCTGTCAAATCCTATTAGCTCCCTTGCTCTCTTCCAGAGAATCTGCTGAATGATACACAGCTTGCAGAAAAGCTAATCCTTATATACCTTATGAGAGCAGCCAAAGTATTTTGTTTGTCAAAGTAAGAGACCTTCAGGCTTCCCATCATCCACACCACAGGGAGAGCTTACTGTTCTCTGGCAGTATCAGCAGTAACCAAGAACAGCAAACTGGAGGCACTAACCTGTGCTGCAACCATCATTTTCACAATTGTTCATAACCTGGGTTGAGAATTTAAATGCAAAAAATGTACTGAAATCCAAAGCTATAACTCCCACAGCAGCTATAAGTCAGTCACGGTATTTGGACATACATTGTGGAGTATAGACACAGTAATGCAAAACACTAAAGCTACCCCTGGTTATGGTTGGCTGGGGGAACCATAACTCTGAGTTTCCTGACTTTTGTGTTAAGATCTCAACCATAAATATTGCTTTAATGTAGCTTTGTGCAGCGGGTTTACATTGGCATTGGGAGATGCTCATACGGAAACAGTAGAGAATTAGTGTGGTATGCTTATTAAATGAGTAATGCTTTTAGAATAATTGCTGGGGTGAAATCATGGCCCCAGTGAAGTCAACAGAGACAGGGTTTTAACTCAAAAACATCTTATTCAGGGAAGAAAGCAGCAAATGTCCAAGTGGTTTTGATCTTTATTAGAAAGGAAAGAATTTCAGATCAGTTTCCTCTCTCCAAATCAGGCCCCTAAAGGAATAATCAGTTTATTCTAAAGAGTGATATGAACCTCAACTAGCAAATGGTTGGGGGGCACATTGCCTCCACAGAAAAACTAAGAGGTTATTTGGTTTGTTTTGTTTTCCTTTGCTGTTTTCCACATTAAATACACCAAAATGAGTATTTTTTTCATAGCTATTTGCTAACTAAAATAATTTCTTACTTATTCTGACATTTCACTGTTTATCAGTTAACGACAGTAGAGTTAATGGTCTCAGAGATTATCCAGAAATTGAAAAAGGGTCACCACTGAAAAACTTTCAGCAGAAAAGTTTCAAAGTTTTAGCCAATCTATGTAATTCAGTTGTTAATTTTTGCATGCCTATTTTGAAGGAGGGAGTGCAATACCATTACTTTCCTGATGGGATGCTAGAGAATATTTTTCCTAGAGGATTGGTTTTTAGCTTATCATGATTTACTTGAACAAACCAGCCTATTTCATTATGAAAAAAAAGTAAAAGAGAGATGGGCTAGTCACAAGAGGAAAAAAATTTGTATCTTGCAGCATGTGACCAGCCAGAGGAATTCTCCTTTTGTGCCAATCTGCCTTGTGTTTTCAGCTGGGAAAGACACTGTGCAAACCGATAGCAGATGGTGGAGCTGAAAATAAGTGCTTTACATGTTTGATTCAGAGCCAGCATTTTGTTGTTTGGTTGTCTCACATCTTCGCACTGTGTTATGTTGTGCAATCACATGTGACACACTGAAATCAGCCTCACTGTCACAGTGTTTCCTGAAACAGGATTCTTGGTGCAACGGGCAAGAACTCGGTGTGTTTACTGTTCTTGGAAAGGCTTCCTCCATTGGAAGCCACTCTTTGAGGAAAATTTCAGCTAGTTTATCCTTATGGGAAGGGCCAGTGGTGCCACTAGAAGAAATCCCCGCTCAAAGACTCTCTGGGGAAGAAATCCAGATGCCTTGGCAAAGGCTGGTGCGGAGAGGGAGTCTGTGGAGAGAAAGAGAGGGTGGTCTCTGCAAAGTGGTTTTGAGCCAGGCAAATACAGTGCCACCAGCTTGCCTTGCAAAATGAAAATTTTCCAGCTCCCTGCCAGAAAATGTCATGTGGCAGCACAGTATTTTCAGCTGCAAAGGCAGCTATGAGTTCAGTTCTCTCTCTGCTGAAGCAAGGCTCTTAGATTGCTTTGCCATGAGCATGAAATGGTGTGTGTTGGCGAAGACTGATTATTCAGTGACTAAATCTCAGAGTTAGCACAAAATAACCCTATTTAAAGATGAGGGGTTTTATTCATTAATCTCAAATCTACCCATTTCCATGCTGGTCAGGCAATAGCTCCATTACAGTTCCTCATCTAAGGAAGAAAAAGGAGGTGGGAAAAAAAGGGCAGAAGACAAAGATCACTGCACGTCAATCTGTGATAATAATCTTCCACGAGACAGTTTCCATAATGCTGCAGTTACCTCTCTCTAGACTTTTTAGAATGTTCTTTGCAGGGAAGAAAAAGACAACAAAACGAAACCATAATAGAGCTAATAACAGGAAAACAGGCCTCCAAAATTTCCAGAGAGAAGCTAACAAATGCAGGTCATTAGCTTCATGATATTTTCCAATTTAGGCCTGCTGAGCTTGTCTTACCTAGGAGCCTGTTTCCTCAGTGATGTTTTACTGAAGTGTGATCTCTCCTTATTCTGCTTTCCAAACTTTCTGCAGTTAGTGGATGCCATTCCCATAATTCCACATTTAATGGCTTTCCCAAACCACATTAAATATTTTCCCCCTTTATTGTTGAAATCTGTGTTAGAAATGTAAAAGTATGAAGCTGAGACTCTATAGTCAGGATAACAGGCCTGACCACAGTGCTTCAAATGTCTTTCGTGAGTTACTTTTGTAAGTACACTTGTACTCTCTAAGGTAAAAATCAGTGGAAAAAAATATCCATCAGCTCCAATATTGTCAGGTGTTGGGACGACACGACACAAAAAAGTAAGGAGTTCTTGCATTCATCAGATTTAGTAATTGGTGCCTCTACTAGCTCAGCCCTCATACAACTCCTGCTTCCTTTTTCCTAACTGCTTATTAAAACTAGTTAGAGGAGTAGCTGGCTGGCATGTCCCCTTTGCTGTCATATTTACATTAAAAAAAAAGTAAATATTTTGTTGTGATTAATTTTTTCAGTGAAATAATTTGACTTCTTTTGACAAAAATATGTCAGGGAATCATGGCAACTCAAAGCAGCTGAGGACGTTTCCCCAAAATATTCAGTAGGAGCCCATATGTATAGGCACACATGCTTAAGAGGGTAAAGAAAGCATATTTGATAGGTTTTTCTTTGAAGAACAAGTATATTCATGGCCATTTTACTCTCAAAATAGTGGAAACTTTGCCTGCTGCAATGCAATATAATATTCTCTAGAAACAAAGACTTGCTATGTTTTCTCAACTGTATATTAAAATAACAAAAAGGCTAAGCAACAAGATATGGTGATTTAAATTTCCCAACTGAAAGGTTTTGTATGAATATTTTTAATAGATTCTTTGGCTAATTAAAGAAATAGGATCAAACGAACCTTGACATAAACCCTCAAGAATATTAAAATTGCAAAAATTGACAGGAAAGGAACCTTCTCTAAAAGACTGCAGTCTTCTGTGACATGGGCATTTTTAAAGAGGTTTTTACTTTGCATTTGACACAGCTTTATGTTTATAATTTGCTATGTGGTTTTAATTCTGTGTTTTGTAGTACTTAAGATATGGGTATGGGTTTTATTTAACTTTTAAGCTACTCTGCTTATTTATTGATCTCTGATAGAACTTGGAAACAAAACAAAAAAAAGATTAGGGAAGTTCTAGAGACTTGTTTAAAATGTTTGTCAGACTGTTAGCTTAGAAAATTACAAACATATTGTGCAAATGTTAAAGATGATGCATAAATTACCTATGACAGAAAAACATAAATCCTTCTATATAGTTCCAAACAGATTTTCCTTGAGATTTGCATCCAAAGAGCCCATCAACTTCAGAGGCAATTTGGAGTGGTATCTTATGGCACGGCCACTCCTTCCCACTACCAGTTTCTGCTGGACATGCCCTTAATGGAGAAGCAGGGCCGGCTCAGTCCCTCGTGGCCTCGGCTCCCAGGTAACTCACCCTGCATGCCCAGAAGGGAGCTCAAAGTCCCTGTGTGAGATGGGCCCTTTCTGACATTCTTCTTCTAAGAGCTTTTCAGACCTAGACTGCTGCGCTCCAAAGACCTTAAAATCAAGAACCAAGATGCGTGAAATTATTGAATATGTTAAAAGCTAGACCTTCCATGGCAGTGTGAAAGCAGACCTTTCTCACAGCACGAATCTTTTTGCAGTCACCAGTTTCACTTCAATGGGAGCGCATTTAGCCATTACTATTTACTCCTTTCCTAAACTTTTTCATTGACATGTACTAATAATTTGCCCAATACCTGTGGCTCCCATGGGATAAAGAACTGATACAATTCTGTAGAAACTACTGAAATCAATAGAGCTGCTTCAGACCTGAACAGGTTTATATGGAAAAGAAGTCTTGCCCGTACTTCATATAAAGAATCTTTGTTGCTGAAAACTGTGCTATAATTGCAGGTTTGTTTGGTTTTTTCAGCTTTCTTACTGGGGCAAGTGTAACATCCTGACCTCTCTCTTTCTTTCTCTTGGAGGCTTTTTGCATGGTAAAGAAGTATTTGGCAGAGGTGTGCTTTCTTTCTTTTCATTTTTTTTAAGAACACTGGTCTTTCTCTAGGGTACATTTGGATGCTGAAGCAAATATAATTCTGAAAAGCAACTTTTTATTTTTTTTAAGGATATTTACAAGTTCAACCAAAGACAGGTTTTTATTTAAGAGGATAATTATGTAATGCTGAGCTGGAATGGCAAATGTATTATTTACTAGGAGGTACCCTATACTGTAAAAAAAGAGAATTTTTTTCCATAAAAATGCAGCATAAGACCCGTGCTGCTTCAAGCAAAACAAAACTGATATGCATCTGATGAAGGAAAAAAATACATTTAGTGTATTGTCAGAGTAGAATTTTTATCTCAGCACAGAGATAGTGGTGTTCACAGACCTGCATTCTCTCCTGTTTGCTTCAGTAGTAAAAAATGGGAGATTTCAATGATATCTCAAAGGTCATCCAAAATTTGAAGGCCAAACCACTGCTGCAAAGGAATGTGAACTGCACCATTGTTTTGGAGATGTGGTGGTTGAGCTGTGGCTCATTATACTGTTCAGCTGCACTGTGCATGGAAAAAATCTTTCAAAGAATTTATTTTTATTTCTCTGCCATGCACAAGTTTGTAAATTCACAAACTAGAGTTGGAGGAAAGGGTGAAGAGGATTCAGGCTGTTTCCTACAGTGTGCAAATCAGGACCAAAAAATTTTAATCCTTCCAAAATCTGAGGTAATGGTTCAATAGGCTCCAACAACCCTCCAGGACAGGTGGTACCAACACTCAAAAAATTCAGCTCATTTTGGAACCCACAGTTCCTGGTGGCTGCAATCAAGGTCCCAGGCATGCACAAAAGCACTTTTCAATGGACAACATAGAAAGCTTGGCTTCTGTGCAAGCAACATCACTGCTTGAGTCTGAGTTGGCATGTCAACTCAGCCTT
The DNA here is from genome assembly GCA_013398055.1 of Ifrita kowaldi. Lineage (NCBI taxonomy): Eukaryota > Metazoa > Chordata > Aves > Passeriformes > Cinclosomatidae > Ifrita > Ifrita kowaldi. The sequence goes on from VZRS01000900.1 coordinate 430,411, forward strand.
GTCCTGACTACATGGTAGGTGGCAAAACTCATGCACTTGAACAGCAAGAAGCACAGTACGAAGCAAACAGGCATTGTTGCTTTTGTTCAAAATCACAAAATAAAAATGTTTACAGTGCTAATCCATGCCTAGAATTTTAAAATATTGTAGAAATTGTTGTTTCAAAGCACCCTTAGGATCCAGTCAGTGCTCAGCATCAGTGGGGAATGTCAGGCCAAGATAAATACTGGCAAAAAAAGGATTCTCAAAACCAGGACACTCAGAGAGAAGAACTAGATCTCTACCTTCTCTGTTGCCTCCAGAAGTGTTCCAAAGCAAAAAGGATCCAGGACAGAGTAACGGGCAAGCTCAGTGGGTGCCCCATCTTCCACATCATGTGTATGGTGGACATTCCACCAGAAGGATGGAAGTGACCTCCAGCAGGCACCTCCAGTGCCAAGAATATCAGCAAATATGCAGCTGTGATATGAAAATTCTAATGTTCATATTCTAGTATTTTAGGTATCTCTTCAAACACACTTTCATACCCTTTGGTGTGAAAGTATAAATGAAATTCTGGTGGAGAGATTCTGGTGGAGAGATTCTAGGATGGAGCATGGGATGACCATCAATTCAGGCCTAAGTAGATAGTGATGAAGAAATTTTACAAGAAACTTGACACAAAGATTCTCTTCATTGTTTTAAGGAGATTGCAGGGAAGTCAGAACAAGCTGAGCCATATGCAATTCTCAAACCTGTCGTACTTCACATGCTGCTGTTAATAACATCCAGTATAGAAAAAAAATACCTTGTAACTCATTATGTACAGTAACTTTTTTCACCTTATTATCTTCCTCCTGTGTATGTGTTTTTCTAACTCATTATTTTCATATTTACATTTGTATTTTCACTTGCCTTCTTCACAGAGTACACCAAGAAACATATATATTTCTCTAAAATGTAAGGATATGAGACTATAAAGGCATTGATTCAGACTAATATCTACCTTTCCACTCATATACAAAAGGAGGAAGCTGAACATCATGTTCTCCTTGTGCTCCCTGCAGGATCACACCATCCTAACATAATGTCAAAGTCTGGAAATTGCATGTAATCAAACATTCATAGTGTAATAGTTTCCTTTTACAGTAACACAAAAAAACTGGCGATAGAGCAAAACACAGCTATGGTAAGGTCTGTTTTTCAGCATTCAAACTGGTGTTCATGGCTCTTGGGAAAGAAGGAAAACTTTGCTTTTGACATTCTGGAAAGGGGGTAATTTTAAATCAACTCTGCTAGTTTTGTCTGAGAGCTGGCATGGATTTACTCAGATAACTTCATCCAAGTTGTTTTTTGGCCAAGGAGATCTTAAAGTTAAAAACCAGATAATCTAGTAAAACAAAATAAAAGGCCTAATTAGTGATGGTAGCTCTGGCCTCATAAGAAAATAACGTGATGGATTTGGAACACAGATGAGAGTACTAGCTCCACAGAAGTGTTATTCCAGCCACAGAAGGTCTTAAATACACCTTTTAAAACATATAATATAATGCCAGATGGTTGAGCCACATCTGAGATTTTCAGGGCATTCAGTATGCGATCAAAGTTAAGTAATCGTTGAAAGAGAATAAAATTGCTAAGAACCTGCCATTACAGTTAATGTGTGCACTGAAAACTTGATTCTTGATCTTGTTCAGTAAAACTCTTGGTGGGTGGCAATTCTGTGAAATAGGTGTTAACTGGATTAGCTCAGTTTCAGGTCATGTTTTTCAACTGAAAATGTAGTCCTTTCTAGTACTTTAACAAAATAAAATTAATATAAAGCAATAGTTTGTCTAACTAATAGCCAAACTTCTGAATTCTCTTGTTATAGGCAAAATTACATTCAGCTCCTAATCTAAATATGGGTAATTTCACTCCTGAACATGACCCATCCCCAGCTGGACCGCTCTGCAGGATCTGACCAACTAGAAGGTCTCAGAGCACACCTCAGGTTAGTACCTGCACAGCACAGATAACCTGGTGCAGCTGCTGCCTCACCTCTCACCACTTCTGGTTAAAAAGTGTGTGGTATGGGAAAGTTGTTCTAGCTCTGTTTCTTTATCCAGGGTTGTGGTCTTCCTGTCTGTCCTCCCCAAGCTGCACTTGACATTTTCATTGCATGAAGTAATTAATTGGCCATTGAAGAAAGGAACCATCAAAGCCCTAGCTACAAGATCAGTTGTTGGGACAAAGAGTTGGGAAAGGGGAGACCTCTAGTGACTTGACCTGACTGATGATCACCACCATTAGGTGCTGTAATTATTGCATTACAAACACAACAGCTTCAACGGGAGCAATTACAAGAGATCCCAATCAAAATGCCATTGGGGTTTAACATTTGGAGAATTTGTTAAGGTGGGGGGAAATTCATGTTTACATGTACTCCTCTGCAAACTGAGGGCTAGGATGGAGGGGATTCTCCTTCCCTTTGTTGCCATTAAATCCCACTGATCAGCTGATACTCTCAAGCAAGGAGCAGAGGCAGACATACGATCCACACACAGCAGAGAGGACTAAAGCCCTTGAGAGGGGAAGTATCTTCAGAAAGACCACATTTCACTCATTCTCTCCTGGTGGAGCCCCTGCCCCACTCACTGTGTGGTGAGGCTGCTCTCACCACACACCACCACTCCATTTTCCCAGATCCAGCAGGTTATCTACTGATAAACAATTCTTCTGCTTTTCACCACCTTCAGCAAGCAGGAGAGTGAACCTAGTGCCATACTGCAGCTCCTTCAGCCACACTCCTGACAGCTCTGGGTCTCAGTCCATGCAGCCGTGTGCTACTTTCTCTGCCCCCCTTGAGATACCATTCTACAGCCCAGTGGTCCAAGGACTCAGGACAGTCTGCATCCATATAATTTGCAGATGTCCCTCGACATTTTCCTTTCTTGGGGCATTGCAGCAGGTTTTACGAAGTCTGCAAACTTGCCAGCTCCCCAAGCCTCTCTAATTAGGAACTCATGACATGACAAGCTTCTTAACAATACTATTTACTTTTCCTGAGACAAAGCAAGGGAAGGTTATGTTTCTCTCCCTGCAGAAACCAGTAGCATGATGGGTGAAACTTCAGGAAATATTATACTGGCTGGTTGCTTAGGTTTTAATACAAAACATACTTGTGTCTGAGCTGGACCTGACTTTTTCAGCAACCTGAATTCCTGAAAGGATATTTTAATTTTCCTCCTTTAATCCAATTTAAAATATTTCAACTCTTTTTTTTTACTAGAAGAAAAACATCAATCTAATTCACACAGCTCCTTTTGATATCACACGAGATGTAAGAGGGGAACCGTCTCTCCCACTGGTGCTGTTTCCTCCATCAGAATGAAAAAATCCAAACCAATTCAACAAGTTTGTCAGCCATGTAGGTAAGTGTGCACACAAAGGGGAAAGAGAAGAGGACAGATACCAAGAAGAGGAGAAAAGGACACTCAAGGATGACACCCTCTGCAGGGTATTTCTGTGGAGAGGGCAGAAACCCACCACCCCTCCCACCACTCCTTCTTCTGCCCCCAGCCAGAGCATGGTGCTGCCTTAGTGGCACTTCCCTTCGCAGCTTAAATTTAGGACAAAGTGATGCTTTCTTTGAACTGAGAGAAACAACACTCTTTCCTTAAGAAAAGAAAAACAAAACCCAGCAGAGTTTGGGGATTTCCTGAGATGGAGCCAATCAATCTTCAATGTCCAGTCCCAGATCTGAACCACAACTGTCCAGTGAAGTCTGGGAGTAATGTAAAGCTGCTTCCTGCTTACCAAACCAAGAGTCTCCACCAATATCAAAGAAATTAGCAATTCTCTGCCAGTCACCTCAATTACAACCTTTCCAGGAATTCAAACATTTGAGTATCACCTTTACCATGCTACTGAGCTGCAGTATGACTAGCAACATTTTCCAACAGCATTTTAAGCTCAATCAAAATAGTAGCCCTAGGAAAAAAACCCAACCAACCAACCAACCAACCCCACAAAGTTTGTCACATTTCTCAAACCTAAATAAAAACGTAATCTTCAGATGACTTCATTTTAAACCTGTGGATCAACTTTAAAGTCAGAAGGCACTGAGAGATGGTTTCTTTCACATTATTCTGGGGTGAAGAAATATACACCAACCAAATTTTTACAGATAGATAAATAGATAGATAGATAGATAAGATAGGACTTTCAGAGAACCTAATACTTTTCAATACACTCTAATGAACCACCAGCCAAGCCAGCTTACTTGTGCAACAATACTTGGTTTCTCTCCTCTGCAGCACCTCATGTCAAGGAAAGATTATAGCAACAGCAATTTGTTTCAGATTTACTCTGTCAGATCAACTGCTGATAGCTCCAGACCACCCTAATCTGGGAGAGAAAATGAAGCTCTCTGTTGACAGAAGAGCCACTGGTGATTTTCCTGAGGCACTTCATTGTTTATGTAAAACCATTATGGAGACTGGGGGTGATACGAGTTCAAGCTCTTTTTCAAAAACAAAAGCGAAACAACTTCAGATTTATGGTTCTGTCTCAGTTCTCCTCATGAGATACGATATTCTTCTTAACTCGGATTAAACACCAATTGTGACTACTACAAAATATTTGGTTTCTTCTCATAGAACACTAAACAGTGGCTTAGCTTGGGGAGCTGTAAATAAACGAACTGCATTTTGAAACAAACTGCAGAGTTAACATCATCTTAACTATAAATTGTAAATTAGGTGCAATGGAAGTTACAGTAGACCTTTATATGCTACTTAGAGGTAAGACTTTCAAAGACATCTAAGGAATTTAAATATCCAATTTCTATTAATTTTAATAGAAAACTATACTCAGCTCCCTCAGGTAGGTTCAAAAACTTCATCTTAACAGGCTGCGTTATAAACCCTAAACCTATTAGATCCTTGGAGAGATTCCCACTGAGTTTAGAAGAGTTAGACCATGCTCGTATTGCCTTTCCAGAACATGGTTCTCCTCCTTGAGCAGACATCAGGGTCTGCAGCACAGTGACAGGGCCCCAAATGCCTCCCTTCAATCCCCTAATCAGTCATTGGAACTTTTTCTTCCTAGAAACTGAGTGAAAAAGGCCACTGTAGTGCACAAGCAACCTTGGAAAGACTCCAGCAGCCACTGAAAGGGTCTGTAAATTTGCAGATTTTCTTGATTGATGAAGCCAGCAGATGCTGTAGCCTCTTCATATACCTGGAGAGAGAAAAAAAGGAGATTTTTCCAGGTAACTTCAATGCTGGAAAAGAGACCCAGGAGAGGGTATTACACTATTTTATACTGAGGTCAGCGAGACTGCCAAACTGCTTGCATCGATTGCAAAACTCCTATTGCCTGCCATGGTGCTGGATTGTCCCAGTCCAGTGCGTCTGAGTGTTGTGGGGAACTGCAAACCCCCAGGCACCACAGGCACCCTCACAGCTGTGACCCACCATAAACTCTGACCAACACAAGGAAGGCATCCCCTCACCCCTGAGCTGTGCTGACACACTGTACATGTGCCGACTCAGGACCTTCATTCCAGGAACAAGCCCTGGCTGAGCAGTGTGTCCAATACCTACAGCGTCACTTGAGGGAACTTGTTAATTCTCCTGCTTTTCAGGAATGGGCTCTTTTTCCACAGCACTCATTGGAAGCAGGAGTTAAACTCAAGCTTCATTCATATACGAGATTTAAATTTGCTTTTTCGCCATAGGAGCAATGCTGTTTGAGAGTTCCGATGGCATAATGCTGAATATTGCAAAAATTAGAAAATAACCACAGGTAGTTTTAAACCAATCACAAAATTATATTAGTTGCACTTCAATTTAAAGCCATGTTTTTGATTAGGGCTCCATTTATTGGCAATTCTGGGAAAAGGTTTCAGTATAATCCCCAGTTAATGAAACCTTTGCTAGTGAATTTCCTTTGTCAACACTGCATTTAATGTGAGAAGTGCTTATACCTGCTAGATCATCAAAACCTGAATAGCTAATAGACTCAACTGGAATGTAAAAAACAGGGAGGATTTTCATAAAACTTTAATAAAAAAGTTTGGCCTAGAATGGTGTAGGGTGATTCCTTTAAAAACAACGCTACTATTACTGTTCTCCAGTTTCCAAATACTTTTTTGCCATGAAAATTGACAGACAGCTATGCTAAATATATATATATATATATATAGTAAAGTATTTATTGGAAATGTTGCACAAGTAAGACAAAAAAAATTCAGTAGTAAAATCCCTAAAAATCTAGCCAAGCTGGGCCTGAACTTTAGATCCTTTTGGTCTAGTTCATCACTTACAGAGTCGGACAAATGCCAAGACCCAAATGAACTGGCCCGAGAGAAAGGCAATCTTGACCACTGCTAGCAAGCAGCCAGGGGAGACGCTGGTTTAGTTCACTGAAATGCTTGACTCCCCTGCTGCAGCTTTCTTTCAGTTTCAGGACACACGGTGACTGACAGGAGCATGACAGAGAGCTGATCTAATCTGATCTCCATCCAGCATATACACCTCACTCTGCCACAGGGGCAGTTTGTGTTTAGCTGGGTGGGGATATCTGTGTCAGAGGCATTTTAGAAAAACTATCTTTAATGAAGGAGCTGTAGGGTGGTGTTTTCCTGCATATTTCTAACAGATTCCTGTGCCAAAGGTGAAGTTGTTGGTCCTGTTTTTGTGTCATTCAGAAATGTTTATGGGCTATCTTTTGCTGGTAGCATTATTTATGGCATAGGGAAGGAGTTTCCACTTTCAGAAATTTGACAACCTCTTCATTTCAACTTCCCACAATTTGAAAAACTCTAATTTTGTAGTCAGCCCCAACACTGCTTTGTTTCCTCAGGTCTGGTGGAATTATTCTTGCATTACAGTGTCATTGCCATAACTGCTTATCCACCTGAACTTTAGGTACTCCCTTTTTCCTTCATGAGTCTTGACATGAAATCACAAGGACCGGGGATCCAACAGTGAGAGAGACTTTTAAAGAATTCTTCCCACTGCATGTAGCATGTGCTGAGACAGGACTTTGGAAATTCAGTTAATGCTTCCATGAACACAAGTAATGTGTGAACGTGCCTGTGGCTGTGTACTTCCCTATGAAACCTTAGAACTAGGATTAAAGTGACTTTCAGGTCAAACTGGATTATTGCACTAAAAAAGAAGCGCTTTATTCTTCCTTTAAAATTTAAACTCTTCATTTCAACCATGTTGACTTTGTGTTCACAGAAACAGGCATGCTCATGGAAACAGTATTAAAAATATTTTTAAATACTCAGGAAAAGCAAATTTTGAAGCTCTACAAAAAATATTTGCAGTGGAAATCTCATTCCTCTCATTCAGTCAGGAAACAGAAATACACCATATACACTGCACAGCCATTACAGCTGTTTGAAGTGTGCCAAGAACTACTCATAAATTAACTACAGACATAGAATACTGTAAATAAGTTTGATGACTAAATAATCAAAATCTTCTCAACGGCAACTCAACTGAAAAAAAAAAACCAACCACTTGTTGGAAATTAAGGTATCACAGATTGCATCTCCAGCTTTCCTGCCCAGTTAGCCAAACAACTGGGTTACATTCTGTCAAGCATACCCTAGCTGACTGGTAAGAAAACTTTTTGCTTTATGTTTCTTCCCTTTTGCTTGCCATATTCCTAGTTGACTTTCTCATGACAGTGCTGCCTGAGTGGTATCTATGGGACTGCTGAGTGAAAATCCCAGGAAAACAAGCAAACTGCCCTTCACCAAAGACATATCCTGGGTACCAGCACACAGATCTTTTCCTGATTTCTTGCAAAATCCCCTTCCCATATTTATGTTTGAAGTCCCCATTTTTAAAAACACCTATGCCCATGTGTAATTTTTTTTCTTTGAAATGTGCCTTAATGTAGTGCAGACCTGTGACTGACATTAAGCACACTGTAAGCTTGCTTTTCCATAGAAATGCTTTCCTGAATTTGAGCTTAAGCACCCAGTTACCAGACAGAAAAACAAATTCATAACCTCTTCTGTTTCTGGTTTATTAATTCCTGGTTGTATTCATTCTTTTAGCAATGGGTAGAAGAAATGTCAGCAAAACAATGAATTTCAGTGACAGATGATGTGCTCATCAAACTTCATACACATTCCTTGAAATATGGACTCATCCAAACCCACACCAAAGCCTGTTTAATGTCAATGAATTAGGGGTTTGAATTCCTCTCCAGAAGCATCACTCTCTTGGTTGGGGAGGAGAAAGAACTATTACACCTGCTAACAGTGCTACCTAAAAAGGAAAACCATTATCTAACTAAATAGTACTGGAATCCCAAAGCGCAAAATTTTTCTTTCTTTCCCATGTAAGAAATTTTTTTCTGTGAAGCAGTAGGGTTATTTTAAAGGTTTTCTACAGCCTTAAAGTTCAGCAATAGTGTAAACCTCAATTTTAAGTTGGTTTCTGGTGAATAAAATTAAATTGGTTACCGGACTAAAAATGAGAAGTTGTCTCAGAATAAGTTTACATTTCACAAATAGGGTTGATCAACCAGAAAATAAATAGTTTTCACAAGTAAGGAATGCTGTAAGAAAAATTGTGAGGAAAAGATTAGACATAAAACCTGGAGGTGCTTCTTAAAAATATTTTATTATATTGTAAGAGAAAGGCTCAAGAACACTATTGTACAACCAAGGATGACAACAACAAGGCTGCAAATGCATTTTTGACTCCATAGAAAAGAGAAGAGGAAAAATACAGAAACAGAGTCACAAGAAATCCAAGACAGAGATACAAGAAGCAATACACACTAAAAAGCGTGGAAAATTGATAGAGAAAGACAAAGATGTTCACCTGATTGGGCTAGCAATAAAAAAATATTTTTAAAAAATCATAATAAGCACAAAAGCAAACAATGTAGAATGAGATGGCAGAGCTTAGAATACGCAAAAAAAAAAAAAGCTGAAAAAGCAAAATAAATATTTTTCTTCTGTATTTTAAAAAGATATGATTCTTTCCAGTGCAATTGACAACTCTGAACACAACTCTGTGTGGCCCTTGGAGACACAGCATGAGCCCTCAGGCTGATTTTATAGCAAAAGGAGTGAATATGGGGGTGAAGCGTAACATGACAATTAAAAAAGCAAATGAGAGCATGAAGCCACCAAAGCAGGAGGTACAAGGGGATAGGGAGCAGAAGACAGTCCCAAACTGTGACCATGTCTCACCAGGACAGTAGGCTAATGTGGGCTTATGTGCTCACGTGCCCTCGGCACTGGAAATGTTTATGACATTTTAAAATATTAAGAAATATAATAGTCACAAGTAAAACGTAAATAAATTTAAATATAACAGACTCCTCTTGCTTCCAGCCAACACAAACTATGAAATGAGAAACTCGGGGACAGTCTGCCTGAGGAAAAAGAGATTATATACACTTAGACAAAATGGAAGGCAAGGGATTTCTCCATCCTGGGGAATGTTTTGAGGCTTAACTCCTTACACCAGGAAAAGCTTTTTGCTGTTGATTCAAAGCAATCATTCTTTGGGCCCTTGTTCTGAAGCCCATCACAGATGACCCAAGTGAAGGAAAGCACACCCTCAGGCAGCCCAGGAAACTGCTGCTCAACACATGGCCCAGGAGGGGCCTTTCCTAAGCCCTTAGTTTTTAAGCCCTGAGGCCTGACCAGTATTTCCCCTGCTCTTCTGATATTCCCCCCATTAGTGTCTGTCTCACCATTTTGTGCTCTGTCTGCAAAGTCTCCACAGCACCTTGGTTTATGTTGGCATTGCAGTGGCGCTTCAGGACCACAACCTGTGACCCCACTCTCCAGATGCTGTCGTAAGGTTGGAAAGCAAAGCCTGCAAGTGTAGTACTGCTACCACCATGTGCAGGCAAGGAACACAAGGAACAACATCAGTATAGCTCAAATACGGGCTACTTCAGAAGAAAACATAAATTACAAGCATTTGAAAGATCTGCCGTGTCTCCAACAGAGAGAAATTATACAAAATGATACACGACATTGTACCAGTGGATCAGAAAGGGAAACACCAAGAGTTAAAACTGGAGAAAAAATACATCTCAAGAGGTTGAGATGGTACTGTAAAAAATTATTTGCTAGGGAAATAATATTGCCTTCAGTACTATGTTCAAATTTTGTTGGACAAAGCCATTTCTAGATACACAATAACAAACAATTTTATACTGTCAAAAAAATAATAGATGATGCAGAATTTTACTCCTCCAGATTTGATAAATGCAAACAGCTATATCTTTTTTCCTTTTACATATAACGTGATATGAATCTCACCCTCCTTTGAATGTATTAATTATTCAGAAATATTGTCTAGAAAGTCCAGATAAATTTTCAGCATTAAAGTTACCTGGTAATGGCTCACATTGACTATGCTCGAAAACATAATAAGAAATTTCTTTGTCTCTACTTCTATTCTATATTTTGCACTTAGGAAAAAAAGCAAATAATATTTATTCTTTAACAAGAAATAATTATTCTTGGTTACCTAAACAGTCCACCAGATTTTTTACACTTATATCCAGGAAACTTGCAAGAATCAGTGACATTTACATTCAAACTTTTAAGGCACAGTTTGGCCCAAGAAAAGGAGCAAAAAGTCCTGTCTTTTCTTATGAATCATTCATACCTACATTTATTTTAAGTTCTAAGTTTTATTTTCTATAATTATGATTGCTGTCATCACAGAGAAGTTAAAAAGAAACATCTCAACATCTGCAGTCACAGCAGCAGAACACAGGAAAACAGGACACTGAAAAATACATTAAATCGTGTATCTTCTGACCTGAATATTGACATTTGATTCTTCTGAATTCAGTTTACATAGTGCACACATCAATGCAGTTAAGTCATTATTAAGCTCTTTTTAAAATCTAGTTTTGGTGTTTCACGTGAACAATTTCACCATTAGATTAAACAGCATTAAGCTTGCCTCTGAGCACAGGACTAGCAAAAACAACAAAAAAACCCCAAAGCCCCACAAACAACAACCCTTTATTACTTTGAAAAATGAAAGCTTTTATTAGTAAAATACCTTCTTGCAGTGCTCGAGTCCTGGAGTTCAAGTCCAACAACCTGAACTAACACTCAAAGCTAAGAATGTTCTTGCAAATACCAAAAGAAGTGGTTTGTGTCTGGCTGAAAAGAACCTATTTATTAGAGTGAAACCTAAGCCAGATTTGTTTTCTTCTCCATCAAGGAGAAGAAAAAAGTAATTCTGGCATTCCTTTCTCCCCATGTATAAAAGTGTGTAAATAAGTTCTCATCGCTTAATTTTGCAGAAGTGCAAATAATTCTTCATAGGTGAGTTTCCCATTTATGTTCAGCATTGTATAGAAGCCTGTCCAGGTTCTGGCCAGAACAGGGGCAATTTTTGCAGTAGGCAGGAGGGGACATGGCCCCAGAAGTTATTCTTTACTCCTTCATGTCGTCTTCTGAGGATGGGAGAAGGGCTCTCTTCCAAGTTGGCATAGCGTGGTGGAGGGAGCAGTCAGGTATTGTTGGGGGTTTCCTGTGTGAATCATTCTTCTCTTTCTTGTACCCTCTGTCATTAGTATTGTTGCTGTTACTCTTTGTTTTCTTATCTCATTGCTGCTTCCAGTAAATTGTTCTTATCTCAGCCAGTGATCTTCAGGTTTTGTACCTCCAATTCTTCTCTCCATCCAGCTGCAGGGGAAGGAGGGCACACATGGTTTGGGGAGAATCAGTGGGAGCACTAAACTGGGAAGTACCATTCCTAAACCACAACCTGGCTCTATTCTGTTTTGTGCCACTGTTACAATATTGAATCAAGTCATTGTTCACTAATCGTCATTTCAGAAAGAACAGGAGTTCTTCTGTTCAGTTCTTCTGCCCAGTTCTTCTAAAATCAAACTATTTGGCCTGATAAAAGTAAAATAGAAAAGAAATACAAAAAAATCTTGGGAAATATCTTTGTGAAACTTGCAGAATTTCAAGGAGATTTCACAACAAAATTATTTTCTTTCTATTGTAGATTTTTTGAAAATAAAAAACTGGAGAGCTTCTAATCCAGAAGTACATTCTCAACAAAAATGACTTCACATTACAACAATAAAAATATTAAAATATTGATCAAAAATATATTAATACTTGCTACATAAAATTTCATCTCTGTGAAGAGGGGATTTTCAAAAGAAAATAACTTGAGTATGAAATATTTTTACCTAGCTAAAATAGAAGGTAAAAAATGAAGACCTGTTGCATTACAGCTGCTTGCTTATTAGGAGCCAGCCTCTCTGTCACTTCAGTCCCATCAGGTAGTACCTGAATTCCTTATGTAATCCCACTGAATCCACTAGGAAAGCTCAAGGAGAAAGGTACAACTCTTCTGATTAACAGTGGCAGAATCTGACCTTAAGGTCATTTTAATAAGCATACTGGTGACTCGCTATTTCCTAAGGATCCCTTTTCATAATGCATTCCATAAAAATAAGCTCTAGAAAGATATGGTTTCTCCTGCTCCAATATTCCAGACATTTGGAAATCTTGAAGAGAGCAAAGAACTGCCTGCCTGTCGCAGAAACATAAATGATAATGTCATAACCTGGATCAGGTACCCACCATGAAGGACACCCACAGGGAGTTAAAGTCCCTGTCCCACAAGTTGAAGACCCACAAATCCCAAACACAACCATTCCCCTTCAGTATCTTTACTGATGTGTCTAAGCACAGATGTTACAGTCCGAAGTTGCTCCTGCGTATCAAACTCCTTTTTGCCCAGTGTCATGAGCAAGTTTATATTCTGAGATAAAGACAAACACATAAAAATGTCGAGCTATTCCTTAAGTACCAATTTAAAGCTCTTCTATATCAACAAAAAGTATCTTCCAAAGTGTAGAAATATCTTATGCAAGCAGAATTTGTTGACAGTATTTGAAAAGTAGAAAATAAAAATGTGTTTTATTCTCCCTCTGCATTATCTTCTAGTTGTTGTCTTTGTACAATAAGAAAATAGCACATGGCTTATGCATGGACCTGTCTAGCACAGAAGAAATGGAAAAGATGCAAACCAACTGGTGCTGTCACAGAAAAAATACTTCAGGTCTTGAGTGCAAACTGTAATATCCTACAGAGATTAGGATAAGCATGCCAGGTTTATAGTTATTCATTATTACACTTCTGGGAAAATAGAACAATATATCTTGATAGTTTTAAATACATTTTAGATCCTCTGAGTCGCTGCTGATTATTTAGCCCATATTTCTGTCTCTGTACTTCAAAATTACCTTAGAGGGAGCATTCTGAATTTGTAAAGTTAGGAGAAAAAATGGCAAAAATAACTTTCTTAGCCTTTAAAAGGATACCTAAATGCTGACTGAAGCAGTCTCTCATCAGGAGATCAGGCAGAAAAGGGAAAGCAGGAGCAGGAGACAGCTAGTGATAACTTTGAACTGACCCTCAAGTCTCAGCTCCCAAATGATGTTCTCAGGATCTCAGAGATTGTATTTCCCATAATGGGAAATATAAGTCCATTGTATTCTGCTCAAATGAACAATTTGCTTTGGTCACAAGACCCAGAAGGTAAATATTTCTAGCAAACACAGGTACTTACAAAGTCTTTTCAAGTCTGCTCTTATTTTGGCCTTGGGAGGGCAAGAGCAACTTGGCCCACCCCATTCAAAGTGTAAACAGATCTCTCAGTAGCTAGAGAGGAAAGGGCAAATTAATTAGCCAACTTTTCTTTTGCCTTACAAAGTTGGTGGGGAGGAGGAAGGGGCTGGAGAAACAAAACTCCCCTTGCATAAGATCCTTTAGAAATACAGCTGAATAAGAAAAGATGCCAGATGAATTCAGAGAAGTAGTCTGCACACAAACACTGAGCAGAATTAGAGAGCAATTCATGTTAACTGAGATAATTTTTAAAGCATTTTGGAGGAGCATGTCATGGCCTGGCTTAGAACATGGAACAGGCATTATCCTGGTAGGCATACTGAGGAGGTCAGAGTTTCAGTAGAAAGACAGAGCATGAGGAAGGAAATGAGTACATAAGATGAATTTTTTAATGGAAAATAGAGGATTGGGCAGAACAGAGATGGGTGGTTCAGAGGATGATGAGGAAACCCCCCCTGGCACAGGTGGTTTCCCAGCACATTCTCCTCTTGCATTGTTTGGGCACAATGGGGTCACCTGGGGTAGCCAAGAGCCGGTCCCTTCTACAGACCCTGTTCTAGTCAGTGGTGAAACCCTTTGGGCATGCAGCCACCTCTGGAAACCCGAGCCTGTGCTGTCTGCAGATGCAGCTGTGGAGAAAATGAGGTACAGCCTGGTGACAGCAGCAGTGAAAAGGTAAACATTTCTTATCTGTGACCTTATTTTTGAACTCACCCCAGCTAAATGGTCTTCCCTGGTTCTTGAGGAAGATTTATATGTCACAGCTAAAGAACTTACGTTTATTTTGTTTACCACACACAGCAGCTCTCATTGCAGGGATATAACCAGCATCCCTTGACTCTTGTTCTCTGGGGATCTGTGCTGCTTCAGAGCCTTGAAGCTCTCCTCTTTCAGAAGGCAGGACTCCCAAGAACTGCATGTTTTATACCCAGCATCAACACTGATAAAACAGTCCACCACCAATTTCCTCCTGCATGTATGCAAGCTCATTAACCGCAACAGCTTTATTCTTATAATTCACAAATTCTGCTGAAAAAAAAAAACAAACCAAACCACCCAACCCAAAACCTGTATTAGGTAGGTCACACTCTGAACTCAGCTGGTTTTACATTGCTGTGTCCAATATCAAACTGTGATTTCAACACATGAGCTTCAAAAAAACCTTGAGGTGGGACCTGCCACTAATGAGAGGGCTGAGAAGAACAGAACTCACTGAGAGATCTGCTGAAAATCTCCCTGCAGCATGCCCAGCATGCTTGGTAGCTCCTAAAGGTAACCATGTGTTCAGATCTCCATCAACAGACACTTTAGATTGTCTGAATTGTTGCTGTGCTAGCCACCAAAAGAAAGGAAAGGAAGAAGAGGAAAAAGGAGAGGAAGTAGAAGGGGGAGGAGGAGGAGGAGGAGAAGACGAAGAAGAAGAAGAAGAAGAAGAAGAAGAACAAGAAGAAGAAGAGGAAGAAGGACAAGAAGAGAAAAAAGGAAGGAAAAGAAGGGAAGGAAGGGAAAAAAAGAAGGAAAAGAAGGAAAAGAAGAAAAGCAATGCTGGGTTTAAAGTTTCTTAACATTTCAGCCTGGAAATTGCACAGAGGCTAATGAATCAGCCCAGGCCCCCCTCCATCCTCAGCTAGATCTGCATCCCGCATTCCTCTCTATGTTTACAGCTGGGAAGAAATTGAATTAACTACATAGTATTATTTTAGCATAAACGAACAGGAAGACTGCACCAAAATTGATGACCCAGCGGGTGTTGCCCCTCCTTGACTGTACTGTATATGCAGAGCTTTCTAGACTCAAATTTATTGGTTTGTCAGAAACTTTGGTTATTTTCATCAGGTTGAGTTTTACATTAAACATTCCTCGACTTAATTGGAACCATGCAGACACATTTGGGCAGCATCCATATTCCTGCTCAAATAAAAGGGTTACTTTGTTACAAATTCAGCATACTTTGCTGTTAAATTATATTTTGCTAGCAATTACAATTAAATATGAAGTTCACACTTAATAGTAGACCTTGTAATCATGTGGGAGTAGTTCTCCTTCCGTGAACATCATGCGTGGGTGGGAGAAGGGAGAGCCCTGTAGCCTCATTTTAATAATGAAATAAACAGTTGTGCTGGGGAGTAATTCAGGGATTTTAAGACAGGGCATTGGCAGAATGGAAATCGTTTAAGTAGCTTATTTAACCCTCTCACCTGCTACTTCTAGCTCACTCAGGAATCCCCACCACCCAGTTGCAGACAGACAGGAGATTGCAGGAGTTGAAGCATCAAGAGATTTGGGAAGGCGTCAGGGAGTTGTGTCATGCCTGGTTTTTCTTGCTTTTAGTCTCCTTGCAAAAATTGTTAAGGATAGCAAAATGAAGTCTGCACAAAGATTTTAAGGTTCTCTCTTTTCCACCAATTGGTTTCTGAATTTAATAACAACAATTTTCTAAAAATGCTCAGCTTTTCTGGCATTTGTCTTGAAAAACAGGTAGTGTTGTTCAGCAAATTGAGATTTCATTCTAAATTTCATTTGTGGTTTATATTTTCATGCTTGTTCCTGTTAGCCATAACCGTGCCTGTTATGAAAGGGTATGGAATGGTTTCATTAGAAGATGAAGAGGAGGCATTTTGTTATGGAAAAGCAGATTTGATACGACAGTCAGTACAAAGCAGGCTCTTTCTATTATAAAAACAGAATGTGAAATATTTCAACAATTACATGTTATGGTGGTATTTCTCCTATCTTGAAACATGTTTCTACTGACACCTCATGGAATTACAGAATACAAACAACAAAGAAAAACACAAAAAATAAACCTTACAGGAAAACTTTCTCGTTTCTAATTTTTTTTCTGAAAACAAAGATTTAAATATGGATTTGTACATGAGGAAAACATGAAAGATATAGGGGTCTAGGCCTGAGAAGACACTGGGATGAAATCTGCTTTACTAAAACAAAGAAAACCCAAGATTAAACTAAAGAAAATATTTCTGCCCAGCTCAAGCTAATTTCCTAGTCTTTGCCCTTAAAATCTCTTGCTGTCTTGCAAATGAACTTAATTTCCACCCTGTCCATTTGTAGGCATCTGGAACTTGTCCTTCATGCAGTTGATGCTACCCAGCTACCATCATCCATCTGTGACAACCCAAGGCATTCACTGCTTTCACTCTGCTAAGCCAGGTTCAGTATGTTTGAAAGAAACCTCCATGCATGCCCAGCTCAGAAGAAAAGCAAATTAGGAGATTGATGCTCTGCCAACAATTCAGAGAAGCTGCCCTGGCCAATGACAGCAACTCCTTGCATTTGTGGACATATTCATGGCCAGCTGGGGTGGTGTATTATCCTGGTTTTGGCTGGGATAGACGTTTTTTTTCGTAGTAGCTGGTACAGTGATACGTTTTGGATTTAGCATGAGAATAATGTTGATAATAAACTAAAATTTTTACTTGTTTCTAAGTACTGTTTATGCTAAGTCAAGGACTTTCCAGCTTCCTATGCTCTGCCAGTAAGAATGCTGGAGGGGCACAAGAAGGTGTGAGGGGATACAGACAGGACAGCTGACCCCAACTGGCCAAAGGGATATTCCATACCGTATGGCATCGTGCTTGGTACATAAACAGGGGGGAAACTGGGCAGGAGCTGCTGTTCAGGAACTGGCTGGGCATGTATTGGTGAGCGGTAAGCAATTGCATTGGGCATCACTTCCTTTGTAATTTTTTACTACTGTTATTGTTATTATTTTCTTCCTTTTTTCTCTTCTTAAACTGTCTTTATCTCAACCCACAAGTTTTCTCACTTTTACTCTCCCCCATTCCACTGGCAGGGGATCAAGTGAGCAGCTGGGTGGTGTCTAGTTGTCGTCTGGGTTAAAACCACATCATGCATGTGTCACATGGGCCATGGGGACAGGATTTATGTCCCCAGACACACGTCTTCCACACTAAGCATGCCGCAGAAATCTGCACCGAGCATCTGCTAGCTGAGGCATGGAATTTAAAGGAGTGTTTTCCTCCTTCAGCCTACGCATGTATCCTGCTTTTTCACCACTGTTGTTTCTGCATAAAGCACACTTGGAGAAGCCAGCTCCATGCAGGCATAAGTGTCTCGGTTCCCTAGGATGGGGGAATTAAATAACTCAGAGCTACAGAAAGCTCTATCCTACAATGCTATCATCCTATTTCTGGTATTGCAGCAGGGAATTAAACCTACAAGAGCACACTGCTCTCACAGAGCCTGCCTTACTGCTTCCCTGGAGTGACCCGCTGAACTCTCCTGGTCAGCCCCAGAGCTGCCATCTCTCTTAGTGGATTGGCCATCCACAGTGTTAACATCTCTCTGGAGGGTCCTGGGACATAGCAAACCACTGCCCCAGTTCAGCCTTTTCTGCTTTTACCTCTCCTCTTTGCCCACGCAGCCATTACAGTGGTAAATACTGGAGAGTCCACCTACTTCAATTGGTGGACCAATTCTCTCTACCCAAAGGTGAGACAACCTTGTGTTGCTTGAAGCACTGAGGATCTCTTCAAATACTTTGGGGGTTCCCAAGCTAGCTCCAAGTCAGAAAACACTTTCACTTGGTATAATTTAGCTTCATTTTTGTCTCATTGCACTGCTTTCCAGTTGCAATTTCATTTTAAGCTGGGAATTTTTTTTTCATACTTTTCTAAATAAATGACAATCATCACTGCACAAAACCGCACATTGAACTTTGGAATCCTTACTGTTTAACTAGTTTTGAAATGTTACAAAATAATGATCCTTGCAACGTCCAAGGACTGCCCCTGCTCTGTTACAAAGTCCCAGTGGGTTCCAAAGGACTTCCAGGGCCAGAACCTCATGGTTTTTACTCAAAAATTCTCATTGCCATGCTCCATCCAGCTCATGCTTTCTCTGAAGGTGGCCAGATTTCCCCAAATGCGGACAGCACAAGAAAAGTGCATATGAAAAGACAAAACCAGAAATATTCTGCTGAGCCTAAGACACTGTATTTCTTTCAGGACTTGAACCTAATTCCCCATCATTCTGCAAATATGCCTGAAAAGGCAGTGCATGGAAAATGAAATTGCTTTGCAGCAAAAGATGCCTTCTGCTCTTTAAACAATCCCTCTTCAACAACACATATTCTCATCTGTGCATTTTTAATAGAGGCATAATTTTTGTCATATGTTGTAATGAATAGCATACAGCTAAATGGTGCGTATAAGACTGTAATTCCACCTGGGAGTTTGTTGACATTGATAAACCACTTGGGTTTTGCTTTTGTGGTTCATGCCATTACAGCAGCTCAACAGGATTACAATCCTGTTAGATATAGCTGGTTATAGGCATTATACCATATGATAATGATTATATGTTTTATTAAAGAAAGTCTTTAAAAATGCAATTGAAAATTCTCATCAATGGTCTGATAATATGGCATTAAAAATTATATTCATGTTATTACCTGAGTGGCTGGTTTAGTTTTTTTTCCTCATCTCAGCCAATGAAAATACTTTGTTTGTATTTAGTTATATCTATGCTGCGGGACCAAAGCATTTCCCTTGCAATTTTGTGGCATCACTACTTTTATAGGATATGAAAGCCAGAACATTGCACTGCCCATGAGGAAAAGTGAACCAGACAAGTCTAGTAATTTCATAGTTTAAACTGAGTCAAACAGATACAAATAGAGAAAACTGCAGGATTACTTTTTTTTCTATAGTTTCCAGTCACTAGTAGTGATAACAGTGGCAGTGCTAGGGGTGGTTTAAAATTTGTAGTAACATTTTCCTTCAATTCGATTATAATTAATAGATCAGCCAATCCATGTATGCATTTGCCTGAAAATGACGCTTATGTTAGGACACATTTCCCTCTTTTCCACAAGTAAATGTGTGAAACCTGTGTGAACAGTAGTTTTCATTCTCCTGCACTTTACTCCCAGTTTGTCTAGATCACCATGGGTTTTAAAAATTTCAGTCATGCAGCCTGATTCTAGCACGGCTTCACTCTGCTAATTGCATTTAGTTCACAATGAAATAACTGCACTTAATGACTTCAGCAAAGCCCAGATGTTCTAGGTAGGATGGAAGGGAAATATCTCTGATATGAACTCTTACACTTACACAAACCACTGGCATGGCCAACACTGCCTGATAGATGACTGGAGGCACTGCCACATCTGATGTCCTGCTGTTTGGCTCTGCCCACTGTTCTCTGTGGAAATGTTATTATCTGTAACACCCCCTGTACTAGATTTTCAGATTTTGCTTTTTACACCAAGCACCACCAGCAGGAAAATCACAGGGATGGGTCACAGCAGCCCACAGGCACAGGGCGCATGGGACGGAATGCAGCTACATTTATTGGACTAGATGAACTTTAAAGTTCCCTTCCAACACAAACTATTCTATAGTTTTTCCCCTTCCCACTGCTGGCTTTACAGAGCTGCTACTCCCCCAGCACCCACACATTAGCCTCAGGTGCCTTGCTCCTGCTCCCAGATGTTTGCTCCGTTCACACACAGGAGCTCTTGAACACTGTGAGAGAGCAGGGGCACTCACACCACCTCCAGTCAGCAAAATTAGGGAAAGAAACTAGAGGATAAACCTGCCCAAAGAGTCAGTGGAAGTTATTCTCCTGAAGCCTACACACTGGACCATTGTCTGGAGGCTCCACAGGTGATGAGAAGCTTCCAGGCAGAGGCAATATTCACAAAGCATCTGCTCTAAAGGCCAAGCTGCCATTTAAAGTGTTAGGAGATATGGGGGTGCATTTGCTGTTTATCCCCATTTCATGCAGTTTCAGACTCCACTATAGACTAGCAAAACTGAAATTTCGCTTTCAACATAATGGCGCTCCCACCCTGTGGCTAGGACCTTCTCCATAGTACAAAATCTTTGCAGGCACAGCTTTCACAACAAACTCTCCAAGTGGAGATGTGGTGCATACCGGCAAGAGATGTTTGCTAGCAGTGTTTATACCAGCTACCCACATGACAGAAGTTAAACCTCTCAACAGAGCTTTTTGCTGCTATGAGGACATTGACTGGAACTGATGGTTTAATTAGTGGCACCTTTCCTTTCTTCTCTTCTGATGCTCTTAGCTGGCAAAGCTGCGTATGCAAAACGTTTGAATGCAGACAAATCTATTTCTTCTGGGGAAGCCACACAATGGCCAGCAAATGGTTCCAGCATTGATGGGGGAGTGGAGGGGGTTGAAGCAATACAGCTGTGACATGCTGATCCATTCTCATGGATCCTGGGCAACATCCAACAGCAACATACAAGTATCTGGGGTGGGATTTAAGGTTGCAGGTCGCTCCTACAAAAGTTCTTTGGAGCCAAGGTGGAAGGAAACAGAAGAGAGCCACTAATGAATCTAGTTTTGCAGTGATTTAAGATGCCTAAATCCTTTCACTCAACATGTGTGCTAAATTCTCATTAGCCTTAAAATATTGTAATGATCAGAAAAGCTTCAGTATATGGTACCTTCACACCAGACTCTGTATTGCTCGTCCATGTATACCTCCTCATTTGACTAAACAATACAGATTTTACCTCTGTTAACACTCTACAATTACAACAGTTCCTGTGAGGGCAAGACAGAAAGGGAAGAAGGCTTGAAGGGCCAGTCTCTATCCCCTCTTGCACATCATTAATAACATTGTCAACGAAATAATAAAGTCATCCTCATTATAAATGCAACAGAGAAAGAACACAATGTGATTCAAGGTGGAATCAGTGGACCATACCATCAATTTTTTAAAATAATGTTTGATGTGAAGCCATTGAAAGAAGAAATTTGGGAGACCACCCAGTCATTTTTACAGAATCCCTTTTGTAAATGTAATGGCACTTTGCCCTGGGTTAGGATGGGATAGAGTTCGATTTTGTTCTCGGTAGCTGGTGCAGTGCTGTGTTTCGGATTTAGGATGAGAACAATGTTGATAACACACTGACGTTTTAGTTGCTGCTGTGCAGTGCTCACTCTAAGTCAGAGAGCAGTGAGTGGCGTTGGGGTATTTAGTTGCCAGCTGGGGTTAAACCATGACACACATTAATGGAAGTTACACTACATACACACATAAAATAGTGAAAATTAGTGCATATAAGTCATGATACTATTTTCTGATGAGTACTGAAAAATTCCTGGAAAAACAATAACTATGTAATGTTTCATAATACTGTCAGCTGAGTGATTTCCTGCTCTAAGGGGAAACACGGCCCTGCGGTTAATTTCACTGGGTTTAGAGAAAAGGCCATAGAGAAGATTTTTGGTATTTGTTTTTGAAGCTGAGTTTTATCCTAGGATGAGGAAGGCTAAGCATTTTCACAATAGCTGAATCAGGAATGCTCCAAACTTTATTGGTAGCATCACTATGGGTAATGCAGCTACTAATAATTTCTTTACTTCAGGAGTCACAAATTAAATAATTCAGAAAAAACTAATCAGGAGGCAGAAAGTTAAGACTGGGTAATTCAGATGGCAGGGCAGGCACAGTTCATCTGCCAGAACTGTTGAGCAATTTGCAGCTGGAGCTGCCAAGAACAACTAGAAGGTGGTGTCCTGGAAGAGGTACAGCAAACCCCCTTTAGCTGCTTCCTCCTTCTTTCCTTCGTGATCAGAGCTGCATCTTCCCCACACCGTGCTGATCTTGGCACTGATCTGGAGTGAAAAGAGTTTAGAGCTTATCTGTTACACATTTTGTAGAATCACTTTGTTTCCTAAATTTAGTGAGAGCAAAACTGTGCGTCTTTCTTTGGGTTAGACACATTTGTGGGTATGCCCATATTATAGATTGCTGTGGCTAGATACAATGCCAAGTCCCAGCAGCTGGTTTGTACAAAAGCTGGGTATATGACTCTGATTCCTTATTATGAAGGAGGGAAGAAATAAGTGTCTCTATGTCTTTCACAGTTATACAGAGGGGAGGAAGCACCTTAATAACTTTTTTAAATTGTACTATTCTGAATAGACAAGCTGTGGAAGAGATGGCAAGGATCTTTTATTGTATTAGATGTTTTCATTCCAAATAATTTTATTTCTAGGACATAATGTCCAGACCTGATTAAAGAGTTTCCATATCACCTTTCACTGAAGCCAATAAGAACGAAGGGCCCAACTGTGTACATCTACTTGCTAGTTCTTTCTTTAAAAGCAGGGGCAGCTACGGCGTGCTCACCCTTACAGACATTTATTTAACTGACTTTCAGCATTACCTACTGGCCATGTGGAACTGCAGTCTCAGGGATTGCAATGTGAGCTTTGGGATATATTCAGCTTGCACACTGAGAGCAAAACTGCAGCTTTGGACAGTTTTTAGGTGGCTGTGCTAAGGCTAAAGCAGCCATTTGGTACTGTGTACACACTATTTTTAAGCACTGACCTTGCCTTTGATTTCCTTCCAATGCCTTCCCCCACATACAGCTCACTAACCAAGCACAATCCACTTCTTTCTATGCGGCAATTCCTGAGGTTTTATTGTTGGTTTGTTGGGTTTTTGGAGTTTTTTTGGAAGGGAGATTCTCCCTATTCTTACCAAATTTGCAGAACAGACAAATACTAGTAGCTTCTAGTCAGATTCCAGCAGACAAAACCACGGAACAAGGAAACAAAAGGTTGTTCAACTCAGGCTTTTCCTGTAAAATGTTAAGTCAGGCCTACTTAACTGGGGTACTCTGACTTAGCACTGGCCTGAGGTGTCTTTGTTCACAGTACCATGAGGGTCCATGCACCACAGGTATGTCGGCACCTGGACCAGTCATCAAAGGCTCCCCTTGCAGTTCTGGAGGAGTAGGTGCTTCATTTCACTCATCATATAAATATCTGCTTTAAGATGAGATTAAGTGACCCCATTTGTGTTTTCCATTGACCATAAGGAGAGTCAGGAGTGCTTACTGTACCTTGTAGATAAATAGGTTTGATAAACCAGTTTTGAAGTCATAAACAGAGACACCAAGGGAGAGATGAGGGACCTTATCAGAAGAAACTCAACAGCTTTCCTGGTATTTTGTCCCATGGACTGCTTCTGCATTTTACTTTAGAGAGTCATTGAAAAAAAAATGCAAACAAAGTCTCAAGAAATTACTTGGACATAAAGGACCAAACTTCTTTCTCCCCATTCCCAGTTCAGGATTGTACACACTGAACTACAGATCTTCATGCCTCCCCTCCTTCTTGCTTCAAGATTTCAATATTTACGCTGCAGAGGTCCAATTTCAGCAGGACTGGGGAGACACTGCCACATAGATGAACAGAAAAGGCTGGATTAATTCAGAAGACAAACCAGGTTAAATTCACTATTACAGAAACTTCCTAATACAGGAAAAAACTAAGAGTATGGATATTTCTTTGCTAGAATAAAAATATACCAAATTAAGGCACTGCACATTTAAAAGTTCTTAAGGATTTAAGATTTTTAAGCACAAGGGAGTGTAAAACTCTGGCATCATTATGATTAAAGTCAAAAAAGAAATGGGTAGAGATAACATGAATGTTTGCAAGTACATTACCTTCTTGTGGGAGGGAAACACGTGTATGTACATGTGCACTTATATGTATGCAAAAACATGCAGTGGGGGAGTCAGGAACAGAAACAATTTTATTTTCTTAAGCTCACCCGGAAAAAAGAAAAATAGGTCGTATATTTTTCCTGCAATAAACAAATTAAAAGTTGCAAAATAACAATGTAGAAATTTCTTCTTTGTATCAGTACAGATTTCTGAAGTAATAGGCTATAATATATTTTATAATATGATGAATTTGTAAATGTTTTCATGACTAAAACAAAGAATATTATTTTAATCTAATGGATTTTTTTTAAATACAGCTAAAAGCAAACATTAAGTGCTTGATGAAAATGGCAGCTGTTGTCATGACTTTACGCATACAGCAAATTAGCTCATATTTAAAGCTTTAAGGATTTGTTTGTATTTCTCATAGTCTTCCTGTTTGCCTTAATGTTATCCTACCATATTATCTTCTGAATATGGGAAGTTTACTTGGGAATGTCTATTTATTTTGTCTATTTATTTTTTTCAGTTCACCACAATTTCTTGAGGTAATCGATTTAACATTGTCTTTATGGGCGGGCTGTTCCAAGTCAATGTGGCACATCAAAATTGTCTTGAGAGAACCTGCCAAATTTTTTGTGACTTTTCTCCCAGGACCCAAAACTTTAAAAATGCGGTTCTTTTCTTCCCTGAGGTAATTTTCCAGCAATGAGAGCTACTGGGCTTCTGTGCAATCTACTCAAAGCTTCTTCAAGGCATTTTCTTTCACTGTGTTCTTTATGAGTTCTTTCATAGCCACCCAAATAATTTTTAACAAGTTTCAGCACAAAGTTTCACTAGTGGTTGCTCAACAACTACCAGTGAGTGGACTCCAGATTTTTCCAGGCCTTTCAGATGGTGTAAACTGCCTTCAAATCCAGGAACCACTGCAGCAAGAAAAAGCTGGCCCCTTGGAGATGGAGAATGTGCAAGACCACAAGGCTTCCTACAGGGACCAGGGAGATGCTGCATGGATAAACTTTGGTAGGTCTGAAGAAAATTAATTCATGATCCAGTTATAAATTAGCTCACCATCTACATAAATCTGTTTTAGGAAACCAGAGTTGGTACACACTGACACTCCCAACCCCAAAAATTGCAGTAGTCACATCACAACCATGAATCTCTGTTGGCAAACCATATGACTATCAAAGTACAGGATGATGGCAAAGTCATTTGGAGGTTGATTTATCAAATATTCTGATTAAAATAGATTAAACTTCTGCTCTATTATTACCAGTAGATGGTGAGATTTTGTACAAATTTTGGATCCATGATACATAAATCTAACACAACATAGTTGTGTCCTAGAGCTGTGTAGAAGAAACACACCACAGAAATAAAAAGCCACACTACCCTCACTCTTTGTAGCTGGCAATTTGAGGAACAGATTTGCTCTACACTTCACAGCAGTCACTGGAAAAGCTGGGAAACGATTCAAGACCTGTATCCTAGCCATAAAACCATGCTTGCTCTCCTGGCATAGAGAGAAATGGGAACATGCCAGAGATGCAAAGCAAATGCCAAGTTGTAGAATGGGCCCCTGAAGTATTTTTCTCCCTGGAGAGAGATTAAAATCTTGCAGTACTTATAAACACCTGCCTAATGATGACAGAACTGAATTTATTGCTTCTTGCAGCAAAAACGCCTCAGAAATAAGATACTAGATGCCCTGTTGAGATCATCCAAAACAGCATGTGTTGTAGTTATCACAAACTTCAGGTGATAGCCTAAAACATCTGCAGCACATGTACTATTTGGTGAACACTAAGGCGCAGCTTGTAGAAACTCTGCCTGGGACCCTCCAGAGATTGTAAAGTAGCTGAGACATGATAAGACTTGAAAGAACCCTCACTGCATGATCCTCCATCACTACCCCTACACAGCACCTCCCGTGGAAGCACTGCCAAATGCCTAAGCTGTGCACCTTCTCCTTCAGCTTATCACACTCTTAGGTTAGTGAAAACACATTTCTGAGGCTGGGACAATAAGTTTGAACAGAGATCTTAACACAGAACTGCTGCACCTTTTCCTTTGGGAATCAACTATCCTCCAAAAGCACTTATGTCACAAAGTATTTCAAAAAGAAGATTGGGCTTCAAAAATGTTAATCAAATGCAAACTTTTAAACAAATCTTTCTAATCCCTCTTGACATATTTACATGGTCAAAAACCAAAGCTGTTCCATAACCAGCATCCATTGGAACAAGTAACATCAAGCCCATACAGAAAAGTTTTCCAGCTCTACCATGTTTAAAGTTGGTATGAGTAAAGGCAATGTCCATTAAACTAAATTTGACAGCTATGTTAAAGGTGAGGAACTATAATTTATATATTGCCTGCAATATGTTCAAATTCCTGGTAGAAATGGCAAAACAATCTAAACCACAGTCACCTGATATTGTTGGATTTCTTTTCTCTTATAAAAAAAAGGAAGTTTTCATGACTTTTTATTGATAGAAGATGTAATCAAAATGGTCCCTTTTGACTGGAGAGATTTAATCATGCAGGTTGAGGAGGAACCCTATTTGCAGGTCATAAATTAGGTGAAAAAGATCCATGTTTATTTATTTTCATTTCTTCTCCTCCGGACAAAAATCCCTATTTTATTATCTGGGACAACTGGCAAATATTTAAAAATATGGTCCTTACAAATTTAGCTTCACTCCTCAGTTCTCAGGCCAACAACAGCTAAAAGGAAAAAAAAAGCAAATAAATCCTTGCCCCGTTCACCCTTTCACCACCTTTACAATTCTGTTCCTCTCAGAAAAACTTAAGAGAACTGATGAACATTGTAGTGTGCCAGAGAAGTCAGTGCACACAGGCTATTTTAGATCAAAGGGAGAAATGTCTTCAGAAGTGCCAAGAGCTTCCTCACTATTATACCAAAAAAGTGCCAGCTCATCTTTTCTGATGGATTAAATATTATGGAGAGAGGGTGTGTCTAATAAGGGCAGAGCTGGGTGATTAAAGACATTATGGACTGGACAAACACAACTTTCAACTCCCTTTGGAAATAGCCCATCCTGGCACACTAAGGTGATTTACTTGCAGGGCAATAGCTTCATGGGCCAGCTTCAGCCCTGGACCGACTTCAGCCAGTAGTAGATAAGCAGATCCAAGTGAAGAGCAATGTAATTCC
This sequence comes from Ifrita kowaldi, assembly GCA_013398055.1. Lineage (NCBI taxonomy): Eukaryota > Metazoa > Chordata > Aves > Passeriformes > Cinclosomatidae > Ifrita > Ifrita kowaldi. The sequence goes on from VZRS01000900.1 coordinate 457,706, forward strand.
CAGGACGATGATGGCACAGAAGGTGCGTCCACTGCAAAACCAAAGCAACCTCAGAAAGAAAGAACCTCAAGAACATTTTAATACAATTTTCTATGAGTACCCAGGAAGCTAACTGGATAGGTATCTTCATGGTCCTCATATTCTCAACTCAAATGATAATAAAAAAAGGTTTTTTGCTTCTTTCACTTCTGAGCCATCCTCAGTCTCGGCTAGTCTTCACCTTTGAGCTGGCTGCTAATCAACCAGATTCCTAAAAAAGTCTAACTTCCTGACTTCCAAAGGATTGAAGCAGCTACCTCCTCTTGACTTGCTCTCTCTTCTACTGCTGATTTCTTTTGTACCTTTTTAAGTCTGTGACCTTGAACAAGAGGTTTTAGGCAGCAATCTGAGCTCTTTTAGCATTCCTGAGAGCATGCCCACCTAATATTTGTGTATCAGAAATGCCCCATGTGGCAAGACCAATGTCCATCCCCCAGGCTTCTGTCTCCCACAGTGGCTGTTGTAGAAGTGGCTTAGGGAGAGCACATGAAACAAGCCACTATCTGAAATCTAATCCTCACGCTCCTCCTGCATCCTGCTGTTACATTTCAGATGTTAGAGGGAATATAATTGCCTTCCCAATAGGATCTGGTTTGCACCTTTTACCCATTAATTTGTCTAATCCGTTATGAAACTCTTGATGTGTTCTGACTTCACACTTTCTTGCAACAGCCAGTTGTAGAAGTTTATTACAGGCTTTGAAGAAAGGCACTTTTAAAAACCTGTTTTAAATTACATCTGATCAGTTTCAATACACGTTCTCTGATCTAGTACTGTAGGATTTGGTAAACAAGTTTAGCACTCATCTTCTGCACTGCCTTCTTGATGCCATAAATCAGCTTCATCCCTCTTCAGCTTTCTCTCCAAACTGAAGTGAAACCATAAGCCTGCTCTTACTTTCTTTTAGCAAATTTAGATGTCCTTTTCCATAATTTTCTTTTTTTTTTAGAAAAAAATATGCTCTTCCTGAGCTGTGGAGACCAATTGTACGCGATACTCAAGGTGTGGAGACACAAAGATTTTCTACAGTGGCAAAATGTCATCTTTGGTCATGTTCTCAGCATCATTCCTGATGTGGACAATTTTAGTTGCAGGTACACACAGAGTCAACACCGATAAAGAACTGCTAACTCGGCATGGATTGGGCTATGCTAAAGCACCAGAATTGTTTTGGAGATGCTTAAATTAACTCCAAACAAGAGGCTAGATCGCACAACAACACAGGATAATGCCATGCAGAGATGCTTGCTTAAGCCCTGGAGGATTTATAACTACACGAAGGCAGTGTGCAAACTCCTCCTAGATTTGGCAGCAGCTTGTCCATCTAGGATGCCTACAATCACAATGCATCAGATAAAGCGGGCAGGCCAACAGCCCTCCCATGCATTTGAAATGTCTTCAGAACAACACCTCTCTTTTTGGGAGCCCTGTCCTCTCTTCCCAAGCTCTGTATCTGATGTGAACATCTGCAGCCCATGTACTACAGAGCTAATAATTACCAAAAAAATCAGTGACTAACAAATTCTCCGCAATTTAAGACTTGTTTTCAGTCACTAAGAAAATTTACCAGTATCCCATCTGAATGGCAAGGCATAGCTGTTATGTGACAGCAGAGGATGAAAAGTATGAACTACTTCCTCTTCACCCAGTACTGCACGTCTTCTCCCTCCCTACGTATGCCACGGATGCACCTCAGAAAATATTCATGAGTTCTCATTCAAATACTTCAGCTGATAAATTTAACATCACATTCCCTGGGGTAAGCAAAAAATAAAATATTGCATTGGCCTACGCAGATGTGGAGATTATATTACTTTACAATGAAACCCAGCAAGCTGCACATTACAGTTTTTACCACAATCTCCTTGGTAGGAATGTTTCAAATACATTGCATATGTGTGAATACAATATAAGCATACTGAAATGCTTTGAACACTGTAATACATCAGACACTTGAGTCAGCAAGGGGAAAAAAACCAAAAACCCTTCACTTATTTTGGTTCCTATCTCAAGTCTGTGCTGTCCTTTATGTGTTTGACAATGGTGTTCTTTGGTCTGATGGATGGCACTACCTACAACATATAAAGTGAACTTCCAAACAACTGGATCCTTGACCACAACCCACGAACCCATTACCTTGTTCATTAAGTATCTCTGTGAAAGAAAGCAGACGAGAGTGCTTGCACTGTGTGGTACAGCTCCCAGAAAAAACAGATTAAAGGTGTCGCAGCTGTACAACAAAGTCCAAGGGTTTAGCAAACACATTTCTACACGCCGTAAAAGCCCCAACATCTGACGTGCTGGGGTTTTACAAGGCTGCGACGCTGGAAACTGGGCATAGAAACCGAAAGCATTCAAAGGCATGAAAGAGTCACATTCCACGTTTGCTGCCTGCGCTGCGAGCCCTTCGGGATCAGCGCGGCACCTGCTTCCCGCCGGCGTGGGCTCCCGGCCGGGGCTCGGCTGCCACCTCCTGCCTCGCCGGGGAAGCGCCGCCGGGAAGGCTCCCTGGGAATGTGCCCGACACCCGCACGCCAGCCAGCCCCAGCACGGGTACTCGGGACAAGCAGAAGAGAGCTTGGGGTCCCCGAACTCCCAAACGGGACTATTTCCCCATTCTACGCTTCGGGAAATTACAACTCATAAGCTACAGGCACCCGTCCATGCAGGCCTGCCAACCTGAGACCCTTCTAAACTCTACTTTTCCGGAATACAGCACACTTGGTAGCTTGCTATGCCTAAACCAAACTGTCCATATGTGTGAGCATTAATCATTCCCAAAGAACAAAGCACTAGCAAGCTGGTGCATCCAGGGAATGAAAACAAACCATCAGTGAACATTTCCAAGTGACTTACCAACATCCACACAGGAACCTGTTGGCACAAACAAATCCTCATCACCATTTTTAACTATAAAACCACAGTCTTCCTTTTGGTTTATTGGGGCTTGTTTTAAAGGGGGGGG
>VZRS01000900.1:460714-473262 GCA_013398055.1 Ifrita kowaldi
GGGGGGGGGTGGGGGGTGTCGGTTGGTTGCTTTGTTTTATACACAGCAGGTTTCAGCCCAGTAGAACTTTCTGTAGATCATTCTTAGGTTCTGCTGGTTTGCCTTTGAATTTCCTAAGACAAGTGTAGAAACAACAGCACCCAACTGCATGTTTAAATAAAACATACTTGCCAAGAGACTTGAACAGGATGGCACACACAACTTCCTTTTCCCCCTAATACTATCTTGAGCTTTGTAATCTACCTTTAAAATGGCACATGCACATGTATGAGCGCATGTATCTTCTTCCTTCCACTCTTGTTCCTTGACAGTTGTTCTCCCTATACTTTGCCACTCATTTTATAGATTAGTATAGGCAAGAAATCAAGGGTGAGAGGGTCATCTCGAGGCTCACTACCAGATTGTCTCTGTCTCATGGACTCAGCCTCTTGCAATTGTTTCTCTGACTCCACCTGCTATTAACCGTGTTAACCAGTCTGCCTGTTCTTTCCCACACATCCAATCCTCTCCTTTCCCCATCATCTGGAAGCGCTCCTTCTCTTCCACCACTTTCCTATTACATCACAAGTCCATGAATGGAAACACACAAACTTCCCAATGAAAATACTATAAGAAGTTGGCTAAGGTTCCAAAAAAAAAAAAGTAGTAAATAAACGCCCATCAAACACCTCAGCAAGAGACTCGGAAATAATTATGTTGCTTTAGCTAAAGTTAAAAAAAAAAAAAATTGGGATGGACACTCTACAAGGAACAATTTCAGGACATGAAAAATAAGCTTAGCAAACTTCTCAGCAATGTAATTGGGATCTTATGGGAAGGGCTGGCTAACAGTATCTACATTCACAACCATTCTCAGTCAACACTGGCATGATGGGATTCATCATAATGACATCCAGAGGGCATTGCAATTTCAGCCCCGTTTCTTGGTTGTAGGCCAGTTTGACTATAAGTTTTTCTTCTCTTCTTAATAGAAGAAAAATCACTCAAAGTTCACATCCAAACAGTAGTTTTAAGGGTGTTTTCACACAATTACAAGTAGATAAGGCATAATTATGTCCAATAACTTTCATCTGAAAAGGACATGTATATGGGCTTGAGGGTCAGACAGGATGATGATGCTGTTCGCAATGATCAATGAAGAATCAAGACATGCTGGTTTTAACAGAAAATGTTAAAAGCTGTCATGCCAAGTTTAAAACAACGGGGTAGATAACCATGAGGGAAGAGTCAGAACCAGCTGACATTTTTATTTGGAGCAGTGGAAGCCAGTCTCTGCAGAAACAAGATTTGAATTCACATGTTTTTTTCAAGTACAGTAGCTTGCTAAGTTCCATGCATGTAAAGGCACTTCTTGTACATGTGCTGACAAACATTCTATTTTGCTGCTGTGAAAGCAGCAAAGCTGAAGGGTGTTACTTGAATTTTGTCCATTCAAATAAATGGATGAAAAAGAATATATACCATAGCTCTATTGACATATGAACACTTTTATATATATGGATATCTGAGGGTGTTTCATTTTTTTGTGGAGGGGTTCTACAAAACATGACCTCAATTCCCTTAAACACACAGTCTTAAAACCAGAAACCGTTTTGTTCCCCCACCCCTCCCACTCCATTTGCCTTCCTAAACCTGTCCTAAGCATCTGTATTATGTTATCCAACACACTGGCTGCTAACAATACAATCAATACAAAAGGTTACTTAGGGGGTCATGGCTTTTTTTCTGTCCTTGAAATACAAAGCTTATTTTAACAGGGATTTGAATTTTTTCACTGAAGAAAATGTCTTCAAACCACTCAGGTGAGAAGGAAAAAAAAAAGCATACTGGAATTACAATTTTTTTTTTAGTATAAGAAAAGGTAATTTAATAAACATTTTCTTGCACATCTACATAAAATACATTTTTTCAGTTTCACAACTTCATTGTAAAATTTTATAGGGCAGGAACCTGGCATGCCAGGCACTGACATAAATACCTATTTCATCACTTTTGGAAAATAGTATCTGTCTGCTTACACATCAGTGTATTTTAGAACATCAACATACAAACTCTACTGTTCGGCTTCAAAGAGTAAAACTTAGCTTATCTTAGACAGTAACCTTAGTCAGACTACAGCAAAAACAGATTCCTGACACTGACTGAGTTAGAGGACAAACTAGGTTGATTTGTACCTAAACATTTTCCCCCTTGTAGATATATTTTTTATATAACTCTGTTCTGTGCCTGATCTTTCAGCAGTATGGAATATTAGATATCAACAAAAGAAATTTTTTAAACAAACCCACCAGGTACAATCCAAATTGTCTTAGTAAATTTTTTTAAAAGCATACGTGTCACTTAAAGTACCCCCATTTCATGTAATATTGTGTTGCTCAGAGGTCTCAGTGAAACTATTTTAAATACTTCTGCTTACGTACTATAAAAAGTCCCCCCAATTGCTTTTGAATTGGAAGAGGGGAAAAGCTCCTTAGGACAAAGTGATTTTCAGATTAGTTTCCATTAGTTCATATTATATAACACAACTTGGACACTTTTAGAATGAAAAAGAGGCAGCATGGTAACCAATGGCTGATTATTTGTATCAGCTATTTGTATAGTGATTTACGCCCATAAAAGATTGTATCATAATTTAGATTAGATCAGGTACCTGAAGTAGTTGATGTGCACTTAGAGCTTTTTGTAGTGGACTTTCATACAAAAATAATGCCAATGCACCAAAAAATTATGAAGGCATGTGGGATCATCACACTTGACACATACTAACCACTCCACCAGCTCAATTTATTAAAGAGAATCTCAAAACAAACATTTGCTTGCTGACCAATGGCTGAAAACATTTCTATTTACTTAAATGTCTAAAACCATTGAAAAAATAATTTGCCATTACTTCTGCTTTCCTCAAGGCTAAGAAAAAAACAAACCATATCTGTGCTCACCTAACATCCGCTATCTGGTTCAATGGTCTTGATGCCTAAGATTTTTAGCTTTTCATATTTGTAACTTTGTGGATTGCTAATGCATGGCTGTAGCTCCGAGTACTTTTCCTATCCTTTTTCCCTACATTTAGGAAGAATAAGCTAACATGCTAAACACATTCCTAAAATATTGTTTAGTCTTATCCCAAGAAGAGAACCAACTACAAGGATGTTCTGCTTTCCAACCAGAATCTGGAGTAGACATAACAAAAGTGGGGCAAAGAAGCCCCTGGGCTGCTTCCAGTGGGGCAGGACCCCGGGAATTATTACCTAACCAACCTTTTAATTGGATAATATGATAGGTACACTAATCAACTAACCTTATAAAAATTGTAGAGCTACTGTTCCACATGCGGCTTTCACCATATTGTGTACACGAAAGCTTTCAAATAAAGGTTCGCTTTTAAATTATCACTCTAACCCTGTTTGGGAAGATCTGTTCTATTTTCCAGACAATAGTCTAACAGAAATTACAAATCCTACTGAGGCTTCACATTCCAAACACATCATCTCCAAAAGAGATCTTCAAGGCTGACAAACAGATGCATGTTCAGAGTTCCACATCACTGGATGAGAGACCTTTGCAAAGTCTCCAGGAAAGGGAGCAGGTTTCAGGGATAATGCTTGCACCAGCTTCAGGAACACAGACGCATGAGGAACACTGGCTTGCAGCTGACATAGCCAGGTGTTCCAATACAAACAAGGAACAAACCCAGACAGGTAGAGGGGATTCTAAACCAGAACCATTATTAAACAGAAAATATTGGGGCCTATGCCTAATTTTTTACAGGATATTGTGTGGTTTAATATTAAACATTTTTTCTATATGTGGGACTAGTTCTCACCCTTCATAAACTACTAAATGCATTGAATAAGACAGGAAGATACTCTTCTCTTGGCAAAGCAAACAATGCTCTCCAAATCAATGGCTGAAGCCCACCGAAGTGCTTGTGCAGTGTGGAGATTCACTGCTGACAAGCCCTGATCCCCCAAGATTTGTGCTACTGCAGAACACACCAGCACGTTACAACAGGACCCCGCTGTGAGCAAGCCGTCCTAAAACAAAATCACCTTCAAGCGAGCTCTCAGGCTCACACATCAAAATCACACACACTCCCTTTTAACCAGAACTGGCACAGAGCAGCTGTGCCATCATCCCAGACTCCAAGGGGCTGAAACAGTAAAACATGCACCATCATGGGAAACAGGGAGGGTCACGTATAACCAACTCCTCCACAGGAGCCACAGTCAGGCCCCTGACTCCATCAATGCAGGAGCTGTGCAAATGTGGCAGTGCTGCTGCTGTTCAGATACTCAAGCTTTTGTGACCTACAGCAAAATACGTAACAGACAGAAAACCAGTAGTGGCCCAGATGACACACAGGTGGTTCCAAAACAAAATGAGCTAAAATGTTTTCAAGACTTTTTTTTTCAATTATTACATAGGATGTTCTCCAATGCTCTCTGGAAGTCTGTACTTGACACCCTCACAATGACTTCCCAGAATTTCTTCAAAACACTTCATTAGCTTTCTACTTCATGCTGAAACATAACTTAGCCCTGAGAACAACTACCCTTCCATGCAAAACCACCCAAGCTCGCTATTTTAGTTCAAAAAAAACCCACTAATTCTGATGCTTTTGCCAACCAAAAGCCACAAAACATACATCATTGAGCAAACCATTCTGTACTATCCCACTTTCAACAGGAAAACATGCAAGTGACATTAAATATGATCAACAGCAGAGGAAAAGTCAGGGTCAGTCCTGGAACACTAACCCTAAAGTCTCTAATTTCCATTCCCATGTTCAGTGCTGTCTAACCACACCCATTCAGGAGACCAGTAATGTACCTTTTGGCAGGGGGGCTGCAACCTCAAGCAGAATCCCAAAGCCTACACCTCCAAAATCTTATCTAAAATCCTGCAAGACATATCAAAACCAGTAAGTCTTCTATGGTTAAACAAAAATACCCCTGATCAAGAAAGCATGAAGGTATTGGATCTCTTTAGTCTACAAAGCAGAGGCCTGAGAAGCATTTGCTAAGTGATGCAGTATGAAGAACCAGCAATCACTCCTTTGTCTCAGCCAATTTAAAAATAAAATAAACTTCTACCAAATACGAAGGTGAATCAAAAGGCTTGGGTGGAATTTGGTTCTCAGGAAGTTTTAGAAAATAAATCAAACACTAGGGATAATCTTAAGTAAAAAGCATAAAGCAAACTTAATCAGTTCTCCAATGCTTACCCTGCAGAGGTTCCATGGTCACTTCCTGTAATGCTTCATTTCCTGGAAAAGCCCTAATTTGATACCTAAGCATTTTGACAAGAAAATTTAGATTTCAACCTAATTCCTTCTGACAAAAAATATTTAGGAAATGTTGATTCTATTCCAATGAAAATAACTTTGCAAGAAAAGATGTCATTCCCTAGTATTAATATTCATTGCTATGTAAAATGGTAATGTGACATTAAAAAAAAAAATAAGAAACATTCCTGAACATTTACTGCATGATTCCGGAATGTTTAATGAGGTATCATTCCACTGCACCAAGAGAAACACTGCCTAACAAACTTGCTTGTAAACTACAGCTCTCCCTGCTTGAACCCCTTTTCCTAGGAGTTAACTGGTCAATACTTCATAGTAGTTCAGAGGAAATGTAATAACCCAGCTACGGCTAACATTGTCATTCCACTGGTATAAATCAAGCACAAAAAACATTCTGATGATGTTATTTTTCTCACCAAGTTACAATGTGTTAAATGGATACTTTGTAAACCTGAACAGTTTGCGTGAGCTGGACTCATCCCAAGTTTACTCGCAGGCTTAACACGCATGAATTAAATCATGGAATAAATTAGGTTGGAAGAGACCATGGAGTCCAACTGCAAACCAACACTGCCAAGCCAACCACTAAACCATGTTCTCAAGTGTTACGTCTACAAGCCTTTAAACTGGCTCCAGGACTGGTGATTCCACTACTTCTCTGGGCAGCCTGCTCCAATGCCTGACCAAATTTAATACCCAGTCTAAACCTCCCTGGCCATTTTCTCTGAACTTGTAACTCGCTACTTTGGAGGAAGGACCCCCACCTCATTGCAACCTCCTTTCAGATGGTTGTAGAGAGTGGCAAGGTCTCCCAAGCCTCCTCCAGGCCAAACAACCCCAGTTTCCTCAGAGGCTCCAGACCCTTCACAAGATTTACCATCCTCCTTTGGACACGCTCCAGGACCTTAAGGTCGGTTTTCTGAGGGCCCCAAAAGTGAGCTTCATGTGAACGTTCACAGAACATCTTTTTGTTTACCCAGCATATCCTGCTTCTCCAGAGTGTTAAGAGGTGGACAGGAAACCTAGTGATCGTACCAAAATGCATATTTTGAATCAGATTTCTCCATAAACATTGGAGAAATGAAAAAGGTAACTACCTCAAGTATTAAATACAGTAGGCATGGAGCATTCCACATGCTCTAAGTAAAACACTAACAGCCAGACACCTTCTTCAGAACTTTTACTAAAGGCTATCGGCTGTTTACTCATCCATTTCAGTCACAGTTCCTTGCCTCTTCACTCCAAGATCATTTATCTTAGAATTACAATTCACCAGAACATACACAAAGTGCTTCACATCACAGGGCATCAACAGTAGGTGTGTAAGAAATGAGATGTGCCTTCTCCATTCTACTAGGTAATTTTTTGTCAAAAATAACAATGAAAAGCTATTTATTTCTGTCAAAAAGCCAAGCATTTTGAAAAGCTGTTTGCTTGCACGTTTTTACCCTCTACTCAGGAGAGGCTTACTGAATTGCACATTTATTACACTGCATCCAGAGATGCAAGGAATTAAGACTACTCTCAACAGGTAAAAAAAATGATCCAGTAGAAGCATTTTCAGGTAAACCTTTTCAATTTCAACCTCAGCAACACACATGCCACTGAACTCAAGTACTGAGCTCCACTTTTAGATCCCAATTCCCTTTGTAAATTAAACTGAATGTAACAACCAGCCAAGGAAAAGCAAACTATAAATCCCATGAGACTGCTACCACAACTTCAGACAATTCTTTCTACAGAATGTAAATACAAGCATTATAAAAATATGAAGAACAAATTACAAAACTATTTTATCTAAAAATCCTTGGAAGGTGCAGTTTTCAAGACCAAACAAAAGATGAAGCATGCTTTGGTGTGCTTCTGTATATGAAAGATATATTCAAAATTATTAACCAAACTCACCTGAAAAAAGTTCTTTTAATATTTGTCTTTTAACTCTAGTCAAGAAATATTCTTAAAATTATCCCTATTCTCAGTATTGAGAAGCCTCCAGTAATGTAATGAAATGGGATCTGCAACTAAGGCTCCTCTCTAGAGATTACTCCGGTACTCCTAACTAACATTCCAACAACTATAGATTCAGCATTCAAGAAACATTTGTGTATTTGTGCTAACTTCTCTTAATTTGCAATACTAGCTTGACACTAGCTGTAAAAATTACCTTAATGGAGAATTTCAGAGATGAGACTGAACACACAAAGTTTAGCAAAAAGACCTTGCAGACTTGAACAGGTGACTTCACTGAGTACACCTGAAAATGTTACTAGAGAAACCTCTCCAACAACCCAAGTCACCCAGATCTAGCTACTATAAAGCTGGGACAGGGCCAAAACTGAGAGACCCTTTAAAAGCCTAAAGAAGTGCTGTAAGAGAAGTGCATCTGAGCCCAGCTGGAAAAGATGCCTGCCTTTATTCTCACACTTACGACCAGGGATATCAAAGGAGGGGTTACAAACCATAATAAAAATTGAAGTGCCTGAAAACAGATACACTCCCATCTCCTCAGCCGCAGGTGCTCAGCCCCACATACTCACATTCATATCTTACACATCAGCACAACAGAGCAATTCCTTATGACTCACTTCCTTAAGAGCTGCTCTGCAGAAAATTTAAGACATATAAAACAACTTGCAGGAGAGAAACAAACCATACCTTACAGTCTGAATCCCTTGTTTTTAAAAAACAAAAAACTGACAAAAACACAAGTTCTGAACATCAATTAACTACTACAGAAACCAAGACACTGGGCAAGTTAGGAGTTCAACACTGCCTCATCTGAGCAAGTGAGAACTAAACTACTTGGCTACCCTACCTACCAAGAACTACAGAATCAGATCTACATGAGAATACTAGTTAGAAGATGCTATCATTCACAGTTTGAGGCAGAGGAACAAGTAAAACACATCTTGTGTCCATTACGTTCCCTAAATAAATTAAGAAAGCATTTATAGAAATCCCGCAACATCTCAGAAGACTTGGGTAACAGTTAAGGCCATTATCCTCATTTGTCTCAGCAAAGACAAACGAGGCTCAGAGAGAGCTCAGTTTTTATCAGACGAAGCAATACTTTAGACAGGTTACTCAGAATCCTAGAAATACAGACCAAAGCACTACCAAGCAAGGACAGTAATCAAATGTCTGCATTATTGCAACTTGAATGAATCTGTGCCATGTTCTAGCAGGTAACTTCTGGTGTAGGAACAGGAAACAGAATTACCCTAAAATAGGAATGGCACAGATCCCCACAATCTTCTTAGCAAACTGATAGAGTTAAAATACTAATAAACTACACCAACATTTGCTAAGTTCTTGCTTCTTCTGATGCTGTCCTTTGCAACTCAAAAGAACTGTTCCACAGACACCAAATCATTAATCACACATACACTAGACTGGTTCAAAATTTATTTGTCATTCATTTCTTGCACTTGAAGTACTCTTCGATGACATCTTTGGCCTGAGATTCCTTGCCATAGTCCTGCAACACAAAATAACCCATTATTGACATACAGACCCATCCTAAATTTTACAAACTTTTTTTACAAGGACAAATGGGATTCTGACACTTTATCACAAGGAATTTCCAAAATTCCACACAAGTAAGCTCAAGCAATCTGCCAGTTTCTTCCCTTTTTTTAATAAGACTATTCAAATAAAGTACTGTTCTGTTTCATTCAAATGTAACACCCATTGACAGGGAGGTAAACAAAATCTTTCTGGCTTAAAGAAACTCAAGTCAAGTATGTGCAAAAGTAGCATAATGATGAAAATGCATGCACAAGACACTAGTCTTAATTGTGAAGATGTAGCCATCTCTTGGGACCTCAGAGACCACAAAGTCTTCAAGGCTCGTACTGTGGCTTTACTCTGCCAGTGTTATTGCAAAATAAGCACCGCAAAACATTTTCAAGTTGAGCGGACATGCTGAACTGGCATTTTTTTCTGAAGCAAAGCCTCCTATCCTCCAGCTAGGCCTTTGCTTTTAATGATTACTGGGAGGTAGGCATAGATACTTTGAGGACACACCCATTAACTCACAAAATGTATGTGAGTATATAAACATGATAGGGAATATAAAACATGAAAGTAGCTTATGTTCACAATCAATAATACAAAGCAACTGTTTAAAAATAAAATTTAGGAGCTGTATTTAATGGTTCCTTATCTAAAGCAACCTTTGGTTTACTACTTATTTCAGAAGTCAAGAAATAAGCCATAATTAGCAATCTTACTTTGACAACCACACAACTGCAGCCCACCACTTTGCGAGGTTTTCCTTCTCTGTCGATCTTGCAGAGACCCACCCATTCGCCCAGCTTCTTGTTGTCATCAACCTGTGCAGGGCATCACATCACATGAGAACTTGCCATTTCTGGCATACCAGGGTCCAGCCCAGCAGCTGCTGTACTGTCAGAAGCATTGGGTAACGGATGGCTGCTTTCCTCACAGGCATCAGCAGAGGGAGCCAAAGTATCATCATCGTACAGCTTGAGCCTCCCTGGAGTCACAGGGACCCTCCTCCCACGCTTCACTCCCACCAACAATTCTATTTCTTATTAAACAGGACACCAGAATTCACTTTAACTGTGCAAAATAAGCATTCTACACCCTCTGCCATTTACATCCACAGGTTTTTACTGTGACAAAATGGCAATCACACAGAACTAGAACAATCTGCTGCTAAGGGAAATTCTGTCTACATAAGCCATACACGGAATTACAGCAGTGATCTAAAGGTTTAGCTCTCTACATACTGAAACAAGCCTAACTGTTCCAAACTTGCGTCTTAAGTTGCCACTCACCTTTATCAAGTTGATCTGATGTTCTGCACAGAGTGCTTCCACTAATTTTACATATGTGGGTTCATCACAATTTGAAGCCAGAACACAGAGATGGGCTTGGCGTCTAAAACAAAATGAGAACTGACAGATGTTACATCAGACACTACTTGAAATTTCCTGATAATCAACACCAAAAATAACTGAATTCAGCACATGCATTTCTAGAGAACCACTTCTTAGTTTTAATTGTTATGAGACACCATAAGCTTTTGAAATACTAAATATACTTTTGATGTGATTTGTCACATTTTATGTTTGTCATACATACATAGCAGGTTATTCATACATTGTTAGCTTTATCCTCAGATTCTACTCCCATTTTGAAAGGTTCTAAAAATCCCACTAAAATTCTCAGCCATTGGAAAAAGGTCTAATGACTCGATAAACACCAGGTCCCCTAGAGAACTGGTGTCACTGCTACAAAGTAACCAAGTTACAAGCTGCTTGTTCTCATTTACCACAGGTTACAGTAATTCAACATTAGAACTGTAATTACTAAAAGCTTGAGTTTCCATGTCAAGGTGTTGTAAGTTCTTCAGAACAATCTTTTCTACTTACGTTCAAAGAAGCTGTTATGACAGGGCCCCAATTCTAATTAGGATCTTTGTATACTGTGGTACAATGTTAAGATACCAAAGGGATACCTGACAACAGAGAGAGCTGAGTAGGTCTTCTATGCTTAACCTAATGCAATGTGACCTCTGCAAACAAAGTCAGTTTTCCCTAAAAAGACCTTCTTTATCAGGAGTGTCACCAGAATGCCAGAAACGATTTCAAGCAAGAACCATCACACACAAATGTGTACAACCTCATACATGCATCATCCTTTTTAACACAGAGCTTATGAAGCTGTAGCTGAACTCAGAAGAACTCATACAAACTGGTTGTCAGACACCTAAGTTACATTTCTCTGCCCTTGTTTAGTGCCTTGTCCCAGGGGTTTCTGCATACAGGTTTGTCAGACAGCAGTTATCACTCATAGGACGAGTGCAGGGGTATCCGACAAACTGAAGTCATCACCCAAACACTGCAGCTTTACATTTAAGTAGCTTTTTCTTGCAAGGAAAGTATGGATTTGCACATAAACACACAGAGGTGTGTATGTATACCTATCTATATATACAGATATACTTTGCCCTATAAAAGACCGTAACTGATTATCCCATGACTGACACCTAAGAAGTTCAATACTGTTTCGACGTTGCACCTGACAATTACCTACTGTTGCAACATACAAAAAAAAAATTAAAAAATATAAGAAAGCTATGAATTTAAGGCTTTTTCATAAAAACGGAATCAACTCTTCCACATTAAGTCTGAAATACATATTAACCCGGTTCAAATTTTACAAAGCTTTGAGAAAACTATCACTTCTTAAAACATAAAGTTCTTGAGCCCCAGATTTTCATACATAGCTACATACAGCAAGCACCATTCCATTTTCTTCACAAAACCCATACACCCACATGAACACTCGATGACACTGGGGCCACAAAATGACAGAACCTAATACACCAGATGCTGCTGCTCTTGAATCATCGAGTTTAGTTTCTGTATTTTAGGATCTCACGTCAAGACTCCAAAACAGAGGTTACAAAAGACAAAAATTACTAGCAGAAAACTGTAGTTTTGAGTAAGTTTTAAACTGAACACCTGGACAAAATGGCCACTGCAGGTGTTCAGTATACCTCATCACAAGGTCTGACCCAGTTTTACTATTCACAGTAGAGAAACTGGTGACACCACACTTACTTGTCCAAGGCTTTGGCTGCTTCACGGATACCGCGAGCAAGGCCATCATGGATAAGTGCGGTCTTCAGCACTTCTTGCAGAGCGGTGTTAACATCCATTACACCTCCAGCAGTAATGCTAAAGACAAGACACAAAATGTTCTGATCGTGCCAACTTCTTACAACTAAAAGCAAGAGCTTCCCGTTCACCTGCAAGCATCCGGCCATTAAAAAGTACAGAAAAGCAAGTTAAAGAACAAAGCCAAAGGAATAACTGACAAAGGATGAGCTTGAAAGAAGCTAAGGTATTAAATCCTCCTGGCGAGCCACCGGGCCGTGCTGCCTCCATGCTCCTTTAGGGGACACGAGGATGCCATGCGCCCAGAGGCCCTGCCAGGCGGACCCAGCGCCCATCTCCCGGCCTGCAGAAAGCATGCAGCAGCACCACGCCGGGGCCTGCGCACATGGCACAGCCGGAGCTCCCAAGCCCGACGCGCAGCGGAGCGACCCGGCCCCTCCGCCCGCCGCCCCCGACGGCCCCGGCCCTGCTCACCCTTCCTCGGCCATGGCGCTCTCGGTGGGTGCGGTCCCCGCCCGGGTTCCTGCTGCAAATACAGACACAGGCCGCCCCGGTGAGCGGCGCCGGCCGCCCCGGGGCCCCCGCCCGGCCCG
>VZRS01000900.1:479753-503084 GCA_013398055.1 Ifrita kowaldi
GAGCAGGTCCGGCTGCAGCCCCAGCGCCGTCGGGGTGGGCTGAGGGGCGGCTGCCGGCACCCGCACCGCGGCCAGGTCTGCGCTCCTGCACGGGGCAAAAGGCAGCACGCTTCACTCAGTTCTCGGAGCCGGGGGGTACAAGTTCTGTGGGGGTTTTAATTTTCCAGCCCGATTTGTAAATAGTTCCCCTATAAGTCAGCTTATAATACTTTGTTATTGTTTTTGGTTTGTATGTTTAGATGATGGCGTGTCAGAAGCAGTTGGTGAGGAGCCAAGACGGCTTACCAGAGACCAGCTTTTAACAATAGTTGCGGCAGCTTCTATAAACTTCAGTTCAATGATATGCTACTCAATCCTGGGACCCTTTTTCCCTTCAGAGGTAAATAAACAACGTAGTCAGCTACTCTCTACATTACTTTTTTGCATGCTGAAGCTTTCAGAAATATCTTGAACTCCATGGGACATTTATGGCTGGCTGTATTTTCTGGATTAAGACTTTCCAGTTGTGGGAATTCAGTGATAGTGTGATGCTGGTGTAGATAGAATGCATAAAATGGTGGCCTGGATCTTGTCCATAGACTAATCCTCCCTGTGACTGCAGAGGAGGCAGCAAACTAATGAGATGAGATAGAAGTCAAAGTGGATTCTTGGAGAAGTGAAATAATTTTTTGTTCTGCGTTGCGTAGTAGTTTTGTAGAGCTGAGATTAAACTCTGCCAATGTCCTGACTTGCATTTCTGTGCCCTAGCCACTCCATGACTTTTTATTTATAGCTACCTCTGTTAACTCATTCTGGGCCATCGTTAACTGTACTAACTTCCTGACCTAGGAAGGGGAAAAAACAGTCTCTGCTTATGTTGAATGAATACAATGTTTACACATAGGATGAAAAAGATGGCACTGGGTCCCTTTGTAGCGGAAATCCATTTCTCTCATGACCAAATTGTTACCAAGTATTTACAAAGAAATATTTCTTTGTCTAAATATTCCTATGTACTGCTTGTGCCCAAGTGAGTGTATTTGGCCAGCTAAATAAGTAAAAAATTGTCTGGTGCTTGTTATGGGGTGGCATGTTACAGTGAAGATAACATATCTCCGTTTACTGCCCTCTCGCTGTGCAAGGGATCAAAGTTTTGCAGCTAGTGCCCTTGCACGCCAAGTGAAGCCACCTTTATATAGTCTGGCCCCCTGATCAGCAAATAACACAATGTTTCTATTCACTGACAAATTAACATTGCTTTTCCCTTGATTACATATTAGAAGTGCAACGTCTTTAAATTCTGTTGTTAACTTATGAGCCCCTACTGCCTTTGAGAAATTGTTTTCTAACTGCATTAATAGACAATTAAAAATATTACTTGTAACAAGTTATAAGTTTACAAGTTATATTGCAAAGCATGAATGTTACCTCAAGAATTAGACTGTATCTTTACATGGTTGTGATCTTTTTTGCAGGCAGAAAAAAAAGGTGCCAGTAACACCATTGTTGGCCTGATTTTTGGATGTTTTGCTTTGTTCAATTTCTTGTCTTCTTTAATATTGGGAAACTATGTAAGTATAATTGAAGCTGTAACTTTTTTCTGTGATGACACAGGTTGGTACATGAAGACAGTTCTGCAAGGCTGAGAAAAGAGATGTCTCTTCAGTAGCGCTCCTGCAAGTTTGTGTCTGCAGTGACTGGAGCCTGGCCAGTCAGTCTAAATGTGATCTGAATCTTGTCAGTACTTTTCTCTTGTTCCTGAGGGTAGCATAGGGCGATGAACATGTAACTACTTTGTTTCTCTGGTTAACTGTTCTGTTTGCTTTAGCGTAATCAGCTGATCAATTCTGCTTTCTATGACCTCCTTTCCCCATTTTATTTGTTGCACTTATGTATTCTGTTTGCCTTTGGTGACATTCTTTAAGTGTTTTGTTTTTGTTTTGTTTTTTCTTTAGTTAGCTGCACCTCTTCTTCTTTTCTGGTATGTTGTCTCTATTTTTTAACATTTCCTCCTCTTATGACTCTCTGCTGCTTAACTCAGTTTCCTGAACTTCAGCTTCATTCTATAGTAATGTAAGATAAATGTCTCCAGTTTTTGTAATTTGAGTTTTCCCACAGATTCAGGATTTTTCTCATGTTGGAGAAATCACAAATAAATTATGTAAATGTTTGTTTATATGCTGGAGCACTGCTGTCTATGCATTATTGGCTAGAGCTGCTCAGGATCATGCCCTAAGCTGGGGCTGCTGCAGAGTCAGAATTGTCTCTGTCTTTGGCTAGGCAGCCTCTTTGCTGACCCTATGGCGAGTGCTTTTCTCTGGTGCTGAGGTGGCTCATAAAGTGTCGCACAAGCACCATTACTAAGTCCAAGTCTTAGTGCCTGTCATGGCATTCAGCTATGGCACAAGCCTCACCAAGTACTTTACAGGGGACAGAGTGAGTGTGCCAGCCTCACTGCAGACAGCTGAAGAGAGCATCAATAGATGTGGGTAGTGCAGCAATCAGAGATCCTGAGGGTTTCAGTGAAACTCAGCAAAATCTGGGCTTTAGTAATGAAGGCTGAGAGGCAGGGACATTGTCCAGGCCTGAACAAAATAGGAGCCTGAAATACCTACTGTCCTCAGGGGAAGTTGCAGCATGGAATTAGAAGCTCAGTTGTACTTTGTTGCAGGACTGAGTTTGCTTTATGGCATGCCTCCTGTTGTCCTGTGCTCTGGTGATAGAGTCTGAAATGAAGAAAGGTGGGGTCTTCCCTAGTAATGAATGGGGAGGCCTGAAACTGCCATGCTTCCCATGCCAAAGCTTTGTGCTGCTAAGGGTTGTGATAAATTTGCTTAAAAATAAGCTTGCATTGACTCTCGCTAGCCAGATACATGACAGGTATTGCTGGCCGTGCCTCAGTGATGGTGCTGGAGGGGAGCTTTGGAAACACACTTTCTGCTTGTTTATAATGAGGAATGCTTCTGTAACCTGCTGCTCTGCAGAAGCTGCAGCGTGCTGCTGTGAAATAGTTAACTGCAGCACTGTCTTACCTTTTTAAAACTGCGTTAAGTCACTTAACCGTTCAGAGTATTTTTAGGTTCATTATTGAATGGAGGCACACCAGCAGGAGCAGTGTTTCTAGATGTTTTAGCTACAGGTGCTATAAAGTTCCCATAATATTAGGATTTCTTAACAGTAACTTATGTTGAAAACTTCTGATCTTTCCTTGGAATACTAACATGTAAAAATGGTATTTAATTCACAGCTTTCACAAATTGGAGCAAAATTCATGTTTGTGGCAGGGATGTTTGTTTCAGGATGTGTGACCATTCTGTTTGGGTAAGTAATTTCTGTCGCTTGGTGTTGTTGCATTTGTCTTCTGATCATTTTCATCCATATGAAAAGGTGGACACAAAACAAGTGTAGAAATTCTTGGTCATCTTTTGTGTGTTGGTTAGGTCATCTAACTTCTTCCATCTTTAATTTTTATCTACCCCTTGTAAAGCAGAATGAGCACTTTTCCCTTTCACTAGGTTTCAGAGTCTGTTTACTACTTTGAAAGCAGAGGAGGTAGGTTCTGTGTATTTAAATAACTACTATAGTTCATGGACAGCGAGAAACCTGTCAAAGCGCAGCAATAAGGGAACTATTTCCGCATAATGTTTTAATTATTCTTCTCTTAAAAATATTTGGCTTAAATGGAAAGCTTTGCCTGGCAGGTGAAGAAGCTAAGTCACTCATTTTAGCAAAATAAATGCTTTATTAACAGTGAAGGAATCTCTTATTAGTTAGTTCTAACACACTGCATCAGACTCCTTGCACAGGTGCTTGGAAAAGCTGTGAAATACAACAAAGGTGGCATTGGAATTTTTCATGCTCTTTTCACTGCCAAACAAAGGGGAAAAGGAGAACGCTGCCAGAAATAGTTCGGTAGAGTTTTAATGATTTCATTGATGTGGTTCAAAGATAAATCGTAATAGAAAGCATTGAGTGTCTTGTAACTGTGTCCTTTAATGAGTAAGAAATGATGCTCTAGGGTCTTTAGTAGATGGCTTCTTCCATCTTGAGAGAGGTCCAATTTACTGTTGGGATTTTTCTTTTCCAGAATGCTGGACAAGCTGCCAAGTGGACCGATGTTCATCAGTTTCTGCTTTGTAGTAAGAGCAATGGATGCAATAGGCTTTGCAGCAGCAATTACAGCATCATTCTCAATCCTTGCAAAGGCATTTCCCACTAATGTAGCGACTGTCCTGGTAAGTTCAAAAAGCAGTGTTACAGCTGAGTACCAGCAATATGACAAATTGCCAGTGGGCAGCCTAAAACCAGGAGGAGAAAATCTGTTGATTGATATGAAGGCTAATTTGAAATCATCACGTAATGTTTTGTTTGTAATCTAGAATCACAACCCTAGAACAAGTTTAGACCTTAGCACAAGTCTAGTTAGATATAAATTACATAGTATATGTTAGTTGCTTGTGCTTTGAAGACAGCTGACCATTAGTGGCAGTAGTTATCTCTTCAGTGAAAACCAGACAAAATACTAATAAAATACTAGTACAGGTTTTAGTGCTACTTCTACCTGGATAGTAAGGATCCATGTGAATTTATTAAAAAATAAATTAGTTAACTCAAATAGTGTTGATTTAAATGACTGAAAGCTGCAAAACTGGAAACTATTTTGGCTTAATTTTTCTAATCTGTTGATAATAGTTTTGTATGAGAAGATGAGAGCTAGAACTTCTTGAAATCTGGAGGGCAGTATTTCTGATCATCAACAATTCATTTCAACCAGAGATATTAGCCTTATTTAGTTGGAGTTTTATGGTATTAGGAAGAAAAGTTTTGTGTTTAATAAAATGCTGCTTTCTCTTTCTATTTTTCAATAAAGTCTGTTTTCAGTTTAAATATAAACTTGCAGAAATAACTGGGTTAAATTTTAATGAGTGAGCAAATGTTGAGAACTTACTTGGGAACATTAAATAAGATTTGAAGAGTTGCTACCTTTATTAATATTGTTGTTAAGCTGTTTAATTGCTTCTATAAATTAATATCTGTAAGAATATGTCCTTCTAACTAGAAAAAACCTACTAAGTTGTATCAGCAGGGATTAGCTGGCCTTTTAATTGGAGAGCAGCTTATATATTGTAATCACGTTTTGGATTTATTCAGTCAATAACGTTAAGGTTTCCTATTTGCAAATTTTAAAATGTAGTTTAAATAGGTAAGTAAAGTAATGTTGACTTAAAGGGACTTAGCTACCCATTTTATAATCGGAATTAAAAAGAAAAGAAATTCTGTTATGGCAGCACAGTAACCACGATGCATGGCTGAAAATGGTATGTGGTGCTGAAGGTCATCTCAAGAGCACAATCAGAAATGCTGCACAGCTGTGGCTTGGCAGCTACCTTTGTTTAAAATCTAGAAAGGGTGCTGCAAAAAGACAGATGACTTCTAAATGTTTGTCTTTTTACCATATCGTGCACTCTAATGTCTTGTTCTGCATGAGAATAAAACCTCTTCAGA
Source organism: Ifrita kowaldi (assembly GCA_013398055.1). Taxonomy (NCBI): domain Eukaryota; kingdom Metazoa; phylum Chordata; class Aves; order Passeriformes; family Cinclosomatidae; genus Ifrita; species Ifrita kowaldi. The sequence continues at coordinate 485,238 of VZRS01000900.1, forward strand.
TTTATTCATGTGGATTTAGTGTCCTTAAATGGATATGATGGAGAGTTCTTATTACTGTGAGTTCTGAGGCATGAGGCAAAAGAAAGAGCTGATTGATTGAGCAAGGTGCATCCTAGGGTAAAATTGGAAAGCCTGGAGGAGTGGATGAGGCATTTTTAGCTTTGTTCTCCATTGTCCTTCTTGATAGTGCTAGATGCTGAAAAGCACTTTTCCTCTCCATTTTGGTACCAGTTTTCAGCCTTCCTTTTGCTTGTTGAGTACCCTAGAGAATGTATGGGGAAGTTATTAAATATAGGCACATCAGCCTTGTTGAAGTGGGAACATCTGTCAACATGATCCCTCTGTGGAAAAAGGTACGGGCTTCAGAACATGAGCAACCTCACTTCTCTTACAGTATCAGGTTTATCTTGTCCTCTGATCCATACTACTGCAATGCCTCAGCTTCCCCCCCATGCCCTCCCCACTTCATTAACTTAGAAGGGCTAAATGATGTACAGCCCCAAATCATGTAAATTATTTGAACCAAAGTCTCTCTCACAAATCAAATATTTTTTGTGGTTGGTGAGCAACAAAAGTGAAAGCATTATGTGGATGCAGTGATGTTAATGGCTGTTCCACATAATCAGAGTTTATCAGAATGTCTCAAATCTATCTGAAAATTTTGAAACTTACTAGTCATATTTTGTTACTAGTTATTTTCTTTGCTTGGAAAGAAAAAGATTGCAATTGTAGACTGACCAGCGGTAAAGAACTTGGCTGTTGCTGATTCTGCCTGTTTTCAGGACATTTGACCACTCTGACTTTTATCAGTAACATTAAAGATGAGGATGAGTCCCTCTATATCTTTCTGGGTACCAGAAGTTATCAAAACTTTATCTGTGAGCAGTTATTGCTGCCAGCTCTCACTGGTGGTCTAAGCATTGATTAATCGAGTGTTGAGGCAGATGTTGACAGTGGTGACTGCAACGTTGTAGCACAAGATGTAACTGTATTACTGTCCTTTTACAAATTAGTATCTTATAAAAGATACCAGATGATTAAATTATATCCAAAACAATCTGAGTTAGCCCCATTGCAATTTTGTTATTTTTTCCTGCCCCTAGGGAGTGAATCCAAACAGCTGGTTATGAAGAGAAAGCTTTAACTTGGCACATGTACTTCATCCCGTGAGATAATGGCCCATCTGAGTAGGTTTGTTTAGATCATTTCTCTCAGGCTGGAGTGTAATGGCAGGTGGGAGAGATGATCCCTTCAGCCGGAGTTTTCCTGTGAATTCTTTCTGCCACTGGAGCATTTGTCTTGCTTCAAGACTGGGATCTGTTAGGTGACAGCAGAGTGGTGAACGCTGCAGTACAGGTGGTTCCCTGTAGCAAACCAAGAGAGGTCATGGCTGCCACACAGATAACTGTGGAATTCCTTTTGCTATCCCACCTTGAGAAGGTCACCACTAGCTCTTGTCCAAGCGATGTCCTAGTCTTGCTTTTCACTACCCTGGCTATGTTGTGCTGCTCCTTAGACACAAGGTTTGCTTTTTATTGTTGCATTGTGTTTTCTTAACATACTGACTTCCTTTCTGCTTGCTTTTTATCCTTTAGGGTAGCCTTGAAATTTTTACAGGACTTGGACTGGTGCTGGGCCCACCTTTGGGTGGCTTTTTGTATCAATCATTTGGTTATGAGGTCCCTTTCATTACACTGGGATGTGTAGTGTTGGCTTTGGTGCCTGTGAATATATGCATATTGCCAAAATATGGTAAGCATCCTTCTACCTGCCTCCCTCACTCACCTTAACTTCTCATGTATTTAAGCGTCTTTAAAAAAGTGTTGGGGCTTGTAAAAGACCAGTTGTGTCTGCTGTATAAAGGTTTGTCGTTGCAGTTAGTTGAAGAAAAGCTGGAGACAGATGTTGCCTAAAACATGTTTGAGGAGTTAACAGTGGAGGGGAAAACTAATTATAGGGAGAAAAAAAGTGTTTCTTTGTACTGAACAATGCAGGATCTGATTAACATGAAAGAATGTTAATATTAATAAATGAGGGGTTTAATGAAGTGCTGGAGTCATATAAATTTATTAAATTTTAGATGGTCCTGCTTGGACAGAAAGCTAGCTTAAAGATAAGTCCTCACACATGACTGTAATTGCAAGGTTACAGTTCTGTTATTCTTTTCTAGAGAAAACTTTAAAATGGCTTTTAATTTTTTTTATCCTTTAATATGAAAACCATGGAGAATAATTTCAAGTATATTGGCTTTTAGAAGAAACTAGCAATGATTAACCATGTGTTGCTACTGCTGGCTTTCCCCCCTGACCTCCCCAAGCTCTGAAATTTTCAAGATACTGCTGCCAGTTTGACAGCAAGTTACATAAATGTTAGCTCTGAGCTGGTGGATGCTGATGCTTGAACTTTTAGTTCTATGTATACCTTGACACCACATTCAGGTGTTACAGGAAAAACACCATCAGGAAGGGGGCCTGACTTAAAATTGCCACATAACCATGACATCTGAAAGAAGTTTCCTGGAGTACAAATTGAATGTGTTGGAGTTCAATTAGTCGCTTAAAAAATCGGACAGATCTTAATTGATAAATAGCAATCTTTTTATATTACTCTCAAAGAATGTTTCTTTGATTGGATATGAATTGCTCATCTATGTGTTCATGTATCAAGTTGATACTTATCTGTGAGGATTTCATTGTATAGCTGCTAGCAGAGAAGTAAATACTTTTTTCACATAATTGGAGTAGTGCATGCTTTAGTTCTTTTCAAGTTGGGAATTTGCTGTGTTGGAATCTAAATTGTATACTTTTCTTCTTCACCTATCAAATTTTGGGTTTTACTATAAAAATAGTATAGCATGTAATAATCTATTATTGACTTTCATCTGTTGTGTAACAGGAGTAAGGACTAAAAAAAAGGGAAATGCTATTTCTTTTCTAAAGCAAGATCAATCATGAGCTTATGCTGCTGAAAATAATGCAGTTTCCCCCCCTTTTGTATTGAAACAGATTCGATTCCTAAGAAGGAATCCTTTTGGAAGCTCATTCTTCTGCCAAAAGTCTTAATACTCTGTCTCACTATATTTTCTCTAAGTGCGTGCTTGGGTTTTTTGGATCCCACAATGTCTCTATTTATCCTAAAGAAGGTAAGTCCTACTGACATGCAGTAAAGTCTTGACTTAATAAATAGTGAGTAACTGGTTGCAAATTTAAATATCCTAAACAAAATTGGCCTTTATCCAATTAACACTGCTTTAGTTAACTGTTAGTTGTATGAATTCCAAATAACTTGATTTCCACTGTACTGACCATTGCGCCATCTCTTCCTGCGGGGTCTTGATAACTTTGAGAATGAAGTAATGTAAGCCTTTAAAACTGGACTTTCTCCACTTAAACATCTTTCACCTGCAAAGTACTGTCTCTGAATAGGGCATAGAAACTGCTTTTGTAAACAAGAGACTTTTTTCTTCCTTCCTGAAATGAAATTCTTGAAAGCTGCCACAGTCACTGACAGTGTTACATCTCTTGATGTGAACCCTTGCTTTCCACAAAGTGGTGTCACAGCTCTGCATTCTCTTACAGCATTGCTAAAACTAAAGTAATTGCAACTGTGTAACCTGCCAGCTGACTTCTTCACTCACTCCTTAACAGGCAAATGCCATTTTATTTATTTTTAAATTTATTTTAATGCTTATTTATTTATTTTCCCAGCAGTGTTTAAAATAATGGATTTGAAGTAAGCAGTTTAAGATTCTGTTCCTATGTGAAATTAAGCAATGGCCTTTGAGGGCTTTATTTATGAATTGTTTTTCCAAGGCACAGTGTTTCACAGATGGCTGTGCTACTTTTTGTCTGCCTAGTCTGTACTTAGAGCACTCGTCCAGGGTGGAGGGGACTTGATGCTAACTTCTTTCATCAGTGGAGATGTGAATGTACATCTTCCATCTCCCAGGAGGGATCTGAAATTATCCCTCTGTAGAATCTGTGTGCTTCTTCTGCTTTCCCTCTGCTCTGTGCTAGCAGATACTTGCTGTGAAAGGGCTGTAGCCCTCTGGGCAGGCATTCTAACCACTAAATTAGAGTTATTATCATGTACTTGCTTATGGCAAGGAAATAGTGAATATTTATGTAGTCTATGCCACATGAAACATCTTGGAATACCTTCTAACTCTTAGCTAAGGCACTCATTTGAGAAACTAATATGTTTTTGATTCATTTCACATTTTGTTTCAATGCAAAAATGTGTCTGCATTAGGAAAATATGGGCCTCGGAGTGTTTGCAAAAAACCTCTTATTCATTCTCATAAAAATCATCCTTTGATTGAAAAGTTGGAGTTGATTTTTATAGCACTATTTACTTTTAAGATGTGCTGATTAACAATGGATGAATACAGTACTTGGGCTTTTCTAATGCAAATAAAGCTAAAGATTAGAGAGGTAAAGACTAAATCCATCTAAATCTGTCTGTTTCAAGTGCATCAGATTGTAATGTTAGAATCCAGCGTGCTGGTGTAGGGGACATAGCATAGTGCTTCCTCCTGACATTATTTAGGCTTTATATGAGTACAATTGTGTCAGGTGTTTCTGCCACTTCATGCTTAAAAGTGTTGCTGAAAGCAGTGAAACTGAAGCTCTCTGGATGATTTCAAATACTCGAAAAACCTCTGTATGGTATCAGTAAAATACTTAAAATTGCGCATTTCAGTATTTTGACTTAATGTATAATTCTTGGATTGTCCTTCAATGAATGTAGCATAAATGGTTTGTCTTGGTTTTTGTTTTGTCTGCCTTTCCATAGTTCAAACTTCCAGCTGGTTATGTGGGCTTGGTGTTCCTTGGTTTGGCACTCTCATACTCCCTGTCTTCTCCCCTGCTTGGACTCGCAAGCGACAAACTGCCGGTGAGTCCTACCCTGCTGTGTGTGCAGGGTTACTAAAGCACTCTGCATTTGCTTAAAGGGGGAGAACATCTCATACTGAAACAATGGTGTAGGCCTGGTCTTGCAAAGGGATCTTCCTTTCAAGACCTTGCACAGGCACCCATTACTGCCACATGGAAAGTGTCTTTTGCAAGGTCCAGGGTAATTTAAGAGTGTCCAAGTCAGTAAAGGACATCAGACAAGCAGCTAAAGTGTGCTGAGCTTTTCTAGTGGACTAAGCACAATCTTTTTCCAGGCAATATGGAACAGAGAGTGGGAAAATATGTCCCAGTTATCCGTGCTTTTTACCACATCTAATTCTATTAGCTTTTGAGAAGAGGAGTAAAGTATTCTGGTTAGCTGTATTGACTTTATCTCTTAAAAAGCGTAATATCCAAATCAGATCAGCACACTGGCTGCCTATCCTTTAGCCTGGTCCTTTAGCTCTTCACAGCACCATAGACAGAGGCTTTGGCAGTGGTACATCTAAAACTGCCTGTTTGATAGCCAGCTCTAATTGATCAAGGAAACCTACACTCTGAATGCTGTGCCTGAAGGACAGTGACAGTTTTCTGACACCTTTTTTCCTGACACAAACTAGTAATGCCCTGTGTACATGAGAGTTACATGGACTCATAGAATGGCCTGGGTTGGAAGGAACTTAAAGATCATCATGAAATGCTACATGGTATTTCTTGTATTAAAGAAGAGTAAGACCTAAAATACTTTGCTAACTGGGAAGGACCATTGCTCAGTATCCTGAAATCTCTGTATTAAGCAGTTGCTGCCAGTGATTGCATGTGGGGTGAGGAAACATGAATTTATTGTTTCTTGATGTACATGACAAATTCCCAGTTTTAAATTGCATAGCTTTTCCTTTTCTTACACAGTACATCAGGAAGTGGCTGCTGATAACTGGAGACTTTATGACAGCAGTGTGCTTTTTCATGCTAGGACCTGCTCCTGTACTGCACATTGAAAGGTACTGCCTCTGCCTGAGCCTGTCTCCTTATATGATGTTTTCAACCATGGTCATGTATGTCCACAAGTCTGTAATTAGCAGCTCTGACTATGAAACAGATTTGGTTTTTAACTTCTACCTTTGACCATGAAACATGGTGTTTTTTCATGTCTAGCATGAGACTGGGAATGTAAAACAGTGAAAGCATCTAAAAATGGAGATTTTACAGCTTCATAAAATAGATCCTTTTCTTTTCCTTTTTACTGTTACTGTGTTCATGCTAATGCATATGGTAGGAAGAATGCTGCTTTTTATTTTCCTTTCTTTCCAGTTTTGTGGCATTTCCAGTTCAGCAAAACAAAGTTCTCATTTTGTCTTATTTTCCAAATTTCTCTTTTTCATCAGTGTTTTTAAACTATGGGGTTTATTTGCATGGCAGTGTAGCAGTACTGATTTTGCTTCTCTCTGTATATAGCCTGTTGAGAAAAGTGACAAATTATAGCTTTGTTTTCACTAGCAAAGTAAAGACAATGTCTGTTGCACCTGAATGCTGTAATGCCGTATTTCTCAAGTTAATTCACAGCAAAACACTCTGCTACATTTGCAAAACAGCTGTACAGTTCTTTTGTCCTAGGTTAGGCACTCTGTTAAAGATGATAATAGGCTTGTAAATGCGTAGAACTTCTCCTAGGTTGCTAATTTTTAAAGATCATAGGTTTGAAACTGGCACCGTGACACATTTGAGCTGGGGAGAAAAAGGAATCAGTTAAGTTTTCAAAGTTCTTTAGCTAAGTCTATTTGGTTGCAATATATTAGGCTACAAAATTTTAACTTCAAAATCCTTCACTTCTGCAACAAACCAAGTCTGGTGCTTGCACACAGGCATTGCTGAGTTAGCCTCATCTGTCTACCTCTTCCCTGTATGCGCCTCATAAAATGAACTGCATTGGCTAAGAAAATTTATAATTTGAGCACAGGTTTTGCATATTCTTTTACAAAGTCTTTTTTTAAAAGCATAGAACTGGATTTTTCAAGTCTTATTATCAGCTTCAAGACACATAGTTTGGTGATCAGTCTGAGAGAGCTAATATAACAGCTTTCAGTCAAAATGGAGTCCTTGCTTGGAAAGAGTCTTCAGCAGCTAACTTCTTGTAAATGCCTCTATTTCAGTCAACTGTGGATGTTTGTGCTAATGTTGGTTTTGATTGGCTTTTCCCTTGGCATGAGTGCTATCCCAGTGTTTCCAGAGATCCTACAATGTGCATAGTAAGTAACTCAGTCCAAACCTTCTTTCATGTTACTGACACTAGGAACTTGCAACTGTTTTTCAGGGGTGAATATGAAGTGTGGCTTTCTTACCCCTTTTTGAGGCAAAGGCAGATAGTAACACTTAAATGCTTCCACTACTCTATTGTCTTAGTTTTTTCTGACTGAGCATCCCAGTATAACTTTGTAAATGTGTACCTCAGTAATGGTCTGGAAGGGTCTTGATTTACTCGTATTATTATGTTCCTTTTGGAACAAGGTCTTTGCTTCTAAAAAGCCACCTGTCACAATTTCACACGTGCCATATGAAACATGGGGAATTAGTGTGATGGTGTGATCTTGGGAGATATCAGAGATGAGGAGTAGCACTGCAATTTTCTAGAGAGGCAGCAAAGAAGAAAGTACTGAGTAAACAGACATTCTACTGTACTGTATTCTACCTTTCCTTGTTAACTATTTATGTGGTGTGCAAATTTAAAGGAGGGGAAAAAATCTATAGGGAAAGGCTACAGACTGAGACACAGTATGTATTGTACAACTCTAACTGGTCTGTCTTTCTGCAGTGAGAATGGATTTGAAGAAGGTCTGAGTCTGCTGGGACTGGTGTCTGGGCTCTTTAGTGCCATGTGGTCCCTTGGGTAGGTGTACCCCTTTCTGTAAGCTATGAGAGTTCAGCTGTTCCACACTATTGCCACATGGAAAGCTGGCTGCACTACAACCAGAAACCTTGCATTGCAGTCACTGTGTTGACCTTGATTCAAAAGTTTCTTGCTTGACAGGTGCCTGGTAGACATGTTAAAACAAAGCCTTTTACCCAAAAAAAGGTAAAACTTTTGTTTTGACAATGCTCTGAACTTGTCTTCCTTGAAACATACTGTTCTGCATATCAAAAAACTGCAGTCATTAAGTGGATGTTTGCTTGTGCTTCTGTGTGGTCACTTTCCTTGCCACTGAAAAATCTAATGCTCAATACAGTGAGATGTGGACCTTATTTTTTTACAAAGCTAAGTCCACCCCCATGGAGTGAGCTAGGTGTCTGCTCCTGACTAATTCTATTTTCCTTTTTCCATTTTCCACATTTCCTCCTTTTGTTTGGGATAGCTTAGGGTAGAATCTTCTCTTCTTTTTCTACCACAGCAATTATTTAAGGTCTATGTTTGCACAGCTTAGCAGAGTGTATCTGTGTTTATTACTCAGGGTCATTGTCACAGAAACAAGTGAAAGGTGCTACTGGCTGAGTGACCCTTCAGGGTTGTCACTCAGTGGGAAGTGACAGAGTGCCCCTATTGGCAACCACTTACAGGATACTTTTATCTGTCCTTGTAGTCCTCTGTGGCTGCAGGTATGTTTCAGTGGCACAAATTTGCACCATTTCTTTTCCAAGCTCCAGCTGTCTAGCAGTCCTGTTTATTTCAGTACAGACATAGGTAGTATAAAGGTACCAAACCCTGGGTTTATGCTGCTATCAAGCCTGGTTTTATAACGTAACTTGCTTCCAGGAAGTCTCTCTAGTTTTACACAGTTTTGTCCCTTTCTGTCATGAGAGACCATATCATGTAAGACTTTTCACAAAGAGACAGCAGCTGCATAACCTTTATAACCTGCATTTTTAGATGGGCATAAAGGTGCAGGGCAGTTACACACAGCTCAACCTTGCAGTGACTGTGTCTGTCACAATGTGCCTCCCCACCTGCCTATATTCATCAGTCCTTTGTCTTGAAGTTTGGAAACTTTGTGTTTGGAGGGATGCGACTTTGAATTTCTGTTGTGATAGAATTGATCAGTGTAGATGTTTTCTTAGAGCATGGTCCTTAATGGGATCTCTCTACTGAAAAAGACTGCGTTCAGCTTTCTGATGTGGATCCTGTTTCCAGATGAGGAGGTAGTTAGATTTACTGGGGCCTTGGCAAACAAAAAATTCATACTTATTGTGAATTTTAGGGAAGTTAGGTCTGTGGAAGAAAATCTCCTTGTTGTCAAAGATAAGAGTCTATGAAGGAAGGCCACAAAACCCAATAAAACAGTTCTCTAAGAATATGATATGTTATCCTTTTTGTTTGGGATGCCAATACCTGATTTTGATTTGATGCAGGGCATTTGTAGGTCCAGTTCTGGGAGGATTTCTAAATGAAGAGCTGGGTTTTGAATGGGCTGCAGCCATCCAAGGAGGATGGCCACTTTTAAGTGTAAGTAATTACACTTTTTTTTTATATCTATTGCAGTTATGAACTATTGCATCATTATTATTGTTATAATTACTGCAATTGTAACTGGCTGTTTCTTCAAAGGGTCTTGCAACTGGAATATTTTACGTCATTGAGACAACAAGAAAAAGGTATGCTGAGATATTTATTCTTTATTTTGCTTGCAATCATATAAAGCAAACCTTTGAAATCTGTGCTTGCATTTTTTCCTCACTACCAACCTAATAAAGAATAAGATGAGCAATAAAAATATGCTTAAATAATTTGTCTGTATGGTTTCCTAAATCCCTACTGACCTAAACAGACAACTAAACCAGGCAATACCTATTCCATACCAGCAGCAGGACCATGGCATTAATGAGTAAACCCAACTGATGGTTCCTGCAGGAGGGTGTCTGTGAGCTGGAATTGGTTGGATGGTCACGTGCAGAGAGCAGTGGTCAATGGTTCAATGTTCAGATGCAGACCAGTGATGAGAGATGTCCCTCAGGGGTCTGCCTTGGGACCAGTACTGTTTAGTATCCTCACCAACAACTAAAAGAAGGTAGATTCAGACTAGATATGAGGAAAAAAGGTTTTTTACAATGAGGGTAGTAAAACACTGGTCCAGGTTGCCTAGAGAGATAGTGAGTTCCTCATCCCTGGAAACATTCAGACCCAGGTTGGACATGGCTCTGAGCAACTTGGTGTAGTTTAAGATGTTCCTACCCATGGCAGGGTAGCTGGACTAGCTGACCTTTAAAGGTCCCTTTCAGTCTGAACCATTGTATGATCATGGGAATGAACAGTACGTGGTTCTGTACAGAAGGAGGAAACCAAACCCAGTGATCCATGTAGCTCTTTGCATGTAATGTGCTTTTTTGCTTATAATGTAGGTATCACATGGAAGTATCTAGAGAATATAAAATCTGTGTTATCTCTCCTGTTCTTTTTCTTATGCAAACAGTTCCAGTTCCGGCCTGCAAAATCCTCCTGATTTTGATAACGAAGAAAGGACTCGTCTAATGGGCGATGAAACGTAGCCAGGCATACTTTCAATTCTCTGTTTGCTATTGTAGTTTAACCTGGTATTGAGGTGACTGGACTTAACAGTGCTTCATTATTCTGGAGCTGGGACATGATCCCTTAGAGAACAACCAGTTGTGGTTTAATTGTAGAGGCATTACTGTTTTGAAACACTAAACAATGACTGCCTTTCTTTTGGAAATTCTCCTAAGTGATGAGTAACCCTCAGCTGTCATACTGTTTAATTGTGTTCCATGTGCAGTGCACCACTGTATGTGAACAGATGTGTTTTCAAATGTCTGGTTTCTATACTTGTGTGTGCTGTGCATTATTCCTGTGTAAAGCTACTATTTTGCTGCCATGCTTTTTTGTACTCTTTTAAAGGAAGTTCATTATCTTGTAAAAACAGAACTCGAAATTAGAAGGGACTAAGTACAATATTGTTTTCAATAAAGCAACTTTTTTCCTAAGTTTTGTTAATTTTCTTAGACAACAAGAGTCTAAAATTCTTCTTGTCTACCAGCATTTATGTTATCTTGAGAGTGCGTAAAAATGAGAGGCAAAAGTAATGAAAAGTTGCCATGTCTACACAGAAAAAACTGATCTTCAGTTCTGGAGGAGAGTTGGCATCTTGTGTATACGTTGGTATACATACGCACACAGATAAATGTATGCTTGTATTATATGTGAAGACTCAGCTTGGTGGTTGTGAGATTTATTTTGCTGATAAAAGCTAGCTGGAATGCTTGCACTAATTGCTTCTGCAAGAGCAAATCTATTGAGAGTCTAAGGCTACTATGGGAAAAAAACCCCATCTTCTCACCTCTACCAGATGCTCAGCTAAAGATACTCAAGGGGAACTGAGACAAGGACACTCCTGACTGTTGAGGAATTTTTGCAGGAGAACGGACACTGGGAATGCACAACCCAGCTTTCCCAGCATTGAATCAAGCTGAGTAAAGGATACACTATCTTTGATAACACCACGGAAGAAAGAAGAGAAACAACCCAAGGATATGAAATAAGGATGTATTGACCACAGCACAACAGCTATATAGTTTAGGAATTGCTGAAACAATAAGGTAGTTCAGCAATATGAAAGGACTATAGTTTAGGAACTGCTGAAACAATAATTTAGTTCAAACAAGATTGATACATTATGCTGAACAAAAAGGATGTGAGAAATTGAAATATGGTGAATAGCTGTCACAGCAAGTGTCCAATCAGAAGTTTAGATGCAACATGCTAACAGTAGCAAGCATCCAATCATTGTGCCTCTTTTGACCGCACGATGTTCGAAACATTACGGAGTCAGATCTAAAAATGCTATATAAGTGTATATTCTTTGAATAATAAATGGCTTCACATTATCATATTGATCGCTGTGTGATGTCCCGTTCTTTCGCCTCCGCACCTGACAAGCTCACGCTAGACTTCTTGGTCTAGACAACCTTGGTTGTGGCAAAAGTCTTTTAATTTATCCTTGACCCCTAAATGGCTTCTAGAAGGGGTTCTCTGTGGTGCCCTTTTTCCCATAAATAAGAAAAGTGGTCTCTCCTAGCAATTTCCGATCAGTTTCTTTTGTGAATAGTTCCTGGATTTTACATCAGAAATACTTCTTTCTCTGACAGAGCTCTTTTGGACTAGCAAGAGCAACTGCTCTGGTAGCCAACTGAGCTGTGGAACTTCAGGGTGCCAAAGGGCAGGCTTCCCCATGGGACATCTTGTTAATAGCTTCCTTCCTTTTTGTATCAGGTGTTAGACTTTATTGAAGCCAGGAATGTATACCTCAGCTTATTAGGAAATGCTGACCATGCCAGTGCTGATGATGAGCCAGGTGAGAAGGAGCTGAGAGGACTTGAGTTGGATGCAAGATACAGAACTGTAGACATGAAACTTAATTAGCTTGTTTTGTGCAATGACTTGTTCACTTAGCTGATATGTGCTGTTAGGACTTCAGAGGGGCCAGGATGACCAGAAGGGGCACAAATGTCACTGGAATTAATAAGCTGCCCTGCAATGTGTGAACTTCACCAGACTGTCAGTAGAAACTAGACAGGCTTAACCAGCCCCTCTAACTAACAGAGCAATGGGGGCTTCTGTGGGAAGCTGAGCCACCCCCTGGTTAGTGCTGTGCTTGTCTCATGCAGTGGCAGGTCTAAATATCCACCTGCCACTACTGACACAGCTGTAGAAGCTATGATGAGCAGAGACTGTGTCAGGTATAGCCAAACTACAGGGCAGCCCTGAGCAGGAACCCTCGTGGCAGCCCTGAGCTCGGGATCATCTGCCTGCCTTCCTCCCACGGCCATGCCTGTGCCCTTAGGTTTGGGCAGTGCTGGTCTCTGCTGAGATTTCCAAAACTTGTTTTGCTGCTGTGACCCAGGCTTGCCTTGAGCTGTGTCACTACAGCAGTGCCATGCCTGGCTGATTCACAGGTCTGGCAGATGATGTTTGTCTTGGGCTGCAGCACAGCGGTGACTTCCCTGCCACAGTGTAAGGCAGCATTGCTCAATGCTGGCAGCTCTCTTGCCTTTGACATTGTGAGACTTTCCAGGCAGGGTGATTGCATCTCCAGGTGTCAGCTTTCAGCCACCCTGGGGAATTCCCAGGTTTTGTGCAAGACTTCCTCTTTTTAAAGCCCTCTGCCTTTGCCTGCCTGCGGCCTCCTCTTGGGTGACTTGCAGGCTCCAGACATGGGGCTTCCTAAAACTTGTGCCTCTGCTGTGCTCCTGGTGCTGTCTGCTCTGGGGGCCTGTGCCCTGGACACCTATGTTGCAGCTGTTTATGAGCACAATGTGGTCTTGTCAAAGGACACTGTAGTGCCAGTTTCTTCTGAGGAGGCCTTGGTGCTGATGGAGAAAAATATCGCAATTTTGGAAGCAGCCATCAAGGAAGCAGCCAGACAGGTATTATGAACTCATTAGAGACATTCCTTTGAGTAAACACTGACCATTTTTTATTGTCTTAATGGTGTTTGTATGTTGGTACTAGGGTGCCAATATCATTGTGACGCCTGAAGATGGCATTTATGGATGGGTCTTCACAAGGGAAACAATATACCCTTATCTTGAGGATATCCCAGACCCACAGGTGGACTGGATTCCGTGTGCTCACCCTGGAAGGTATCATCCCTGTTATAAATGGGGGAGCAGTCTGAAGGGAAAGACAGTTAGGAGTGGTTGTTGATAGTTTTAAATGTCTTGGAACACGTTCTGTGAAATGAAGCCAAGTAAAGACATCGTGTAGTTGCCATAAATAGCTTCAGACAACTTTCTTCATAATTTTTTTCTGCCATTTTTTCTCACTGTGATTCTTTCTATTTTAGTTAGTACACCAGGAAGGTTGAGATTTATTTAAAAGAAAAACAAATACACAGAATCTACATTTTAGTAAGGTATTCTATGCACTTTGTAGAAAATGTTTAAAATAGGGGAATATTAGGAATATTTGTGAATAAAGTAACACCTACTGCTGAAAGAATATACTGCTTAATTCAAAACTTGTATTTTTGAACCGTGTTATGGTAGCCTTTTTATTCTGTTATTTTCCTTAATGAATTGCACCATTTTTCGAAGCTGCAGTAGACAGGTAACAAAACACACCACAGAAGAAACAAATCCTAAGCTACCTCAGCACATCAGCCGCATGGAGAGCTGGAGCAGAGCAGCTGAGATTAGCCCATGTGGGGGTGTAACTTCAGCGCTGTGCCACACGCCGGCAGCAGAACAGAGACTTGAAGGTGTGAAGACTTGCTTCCACTACAAGGAAGCCCCTGCATTCCTCAGTTAATGTGAAGTGATGGGAGCATTTCAGCTGCTAAGCTCTGAAGCACTGCTCTCTTCTGTCAAGTAACAGGAAACAAGTCTCCTTTTAGATATGACTAACTTAGATCTGTTGGTCTGGTGATGTGTAGTCTTAACATTGGAATATTTTCGGATTGAATGGTTTTGATGTTCTACTTCTGTCTTCCTTCTCTGCTGATTAGGTTTGCTCCCTCACCTGTGCTGGAAAGACTGAGCTGTCTGGCGAGGAATAACTCCATCTATGTGGTTGCAAATATGGGAGACAAGAAACCATGTAACTCCAGTGATCCGAGGTGCCCAAGTGATGGCCGCTATCAGTACAATACCAACGTAGTCTTTGACTCAGAAGGGAAACTGGTGGCTCGTTATCACAAGGTGAGAGAATATTACGATGTTCAGTAAGTGCGTGATTCTCAGGAGATTAAAGATGTGAACAGAAGCTGCTTCCTGGGCTTAAATGTATTTCTACATAGAGTCATAATAGACCAAGTGTCAGAAGGCAGGTGGAAGCCACTGCCACTATTCTGAATTTAAAAGCCAGTAATTAAATGAGGAGTAAAGCCCAATAAACCCTCTATTTTTTACTACATCTCTATAGGAAGTGACACATAAGATATTTAAACGTTAACATCCTAAATAAACTCTTCCTAACTAAATACAAATCCCCTTTGCTGGTATAAATCAGAAGCACCAGATATTTGTGGTTGACTTCTCTTGCAGTGGTAAGAGTTCTCCTATTTGAAATTAACAAATAGCACATTCACAAAACATATTCTCCATTACTTGTATTTATGTGAATGATTCAATGTTCCTTTAACTCAGATGGTTTGATTTATTTTCTAATACTTTATTTTCTCCATTCTTTTTTTCCTTTTCCATGAGCAGTACAACCTTTTTGTGACAGAGAAACAGTTTAATTACCCCAAGGATCCAGGATTTGTGGCTTTCAACACATCCTTTGGCTACTTTGGCATTTTCACTTGTGCAGACATACTCTACCGTGACCCAGCTGTGGCCTTGGCAGGCAGATTTCAGGTTGACACCATTCTGTTCCCAACTGCTTGGGTGAACACCCTTCCACTGTTATCAGCAGTCCAGTTTCACTCAGCGTGGGCCATGGGAATGGGCGTCAACTTCCTTTCAGCAAATACGCACAACTCCACTTTAGATATGACAGGTAACGTGACAGTGCTCTAACTGATCCTCCTTCTCATGGGCAACATTTGTATCTGTGAAGTGCAGCTGGCCTGAGTTGGAAATGCTTAAGTTGGCTCCAACACCTCTAGTCTTTGTTAAATAATCAGTCCTGGGACTTTATGAGTGTTACTTTTCACCTGCTGCCCCTGATGTTTATTGATGTTTTGGCCATATGAAGACCCAAACTTCGTTTTCTCCACTAGATGGAACCCTAACTCTGAGAAATGTTCTTTTGAGTTCTGCAAATAGTACTTCTCGGCTGGAGACCTTGTGTGACACATTTTCTTTGCAGGCTTTGTTTCCACTGTGTGTATTTCCTGAGCAGATGCTAGAAGCCAAGCACAAATTTTGTGTGCATGTGTTTGCGGAATTGAAAGAAACTTACTGCTAAAATGTAGCTCTAAACTTTGCCATCCAAATAAAAGGAGACATGAGCCATTCCGTTAGTTCTCACTTGTTGATGACCCTATGTCATACAACTCATACTCTTTACAAATAGGTTTTACTCTGGACTTTAAAGATTTCTCTAGTTACGTAAAGCACTTGCATAAAGATGTGAATTCTGGTAATATCTTTTCCTTACAGAACTTTTTGATTTCTGATTTTTAATCAGAACTACTGATTTCTAATGCAGTTAAACTCAAAGAAGAATGCAAAACTGATGGGATTATCTAAATCTAAATAATGTATTATCAGGACACTAATCTTGTCACTTACAATACATGAAACATCAGAGTTTGCCCTACTTTCCACTGATGGCAAAAACCCATTCAGTTAAGATTGCGGTCTGTGAAGGCTCAATTTAGTTTCAAAACAGTCTGGAAAATGTTAGAATTAAATTTTGCACACATATAATTAGTGACTTATGCTTACCTGTCCCATATATTTGCTTTCAGATTAGAAACTTTCTGGTGTTATGTGTTTGCAGGGAGTGGTATTTATGCCCCAGATGGTCCAAGAGCATATTACTACAATACTGAAATGGATAATGGTCACCTTTTGGTGACAAAACTGAGTTCACGCCCACGTCTCTCTCCTGACTATCCTGCTGCTGTTAACTGGACATTGTATGCCAGCCAGATCAAACAGCTTCCATCAAATAAACACTCTTTCAGTGGAGTCGTTTACCATGATCTCTTCTCCTTCACGGAACTCACTGAATCTGAGGGAAATCGTGCCATTTGCCAGCAGAACCTCTGTTGCCATCTGAGTTACAAGATGGTAGAGAAGCAGCAAGATGAAATTTATGTCCTGGGTGCCTTTGATGGGCTGCATGTTGTTGAAGGAGAGTATTATTTGCAGGTAAGAGGTTTTTGCTCTTACTTGAACAGTAGGAAGGCTGCAATACTCTCTTTGCAGTCTGTTTGCATTTGTTTTATTTTTTATTTGGGGCATTTAAGACAAGGCATTTTTTTAGGCCCCCCCCCCCCAAACATTTGTTCTCTTCATGATGCATTTTGACTTCATTAGGGGTGTTAATCTGCTTTTCTATGTTATAAATGATGGAAGTGTAGACTCTGGGTTGACCCTATGCTGTAATACTCCTAAAGGTGAGGTCACCCAGCAGTTTTGGCAAGGACAGGACAAGATAGGTATGTATGCTTCTCTGTGCTGATTGTAATTTCTGCAACTCATGTTTCAGAGGTTGCTCTTCAGGTTTTGCAGGTTGTAGGTTTGGCAGGATTGATTGATTGCTGAGGGGGGACCTTATTGCTCCCTGCATCTACCTGAAAGGAGGTTGTGGTGAGATGGAGGTTGGGTCAGTCTCCTCTCCCAAGTGACAGGACAAGAGGAAGTAGCCTCAGGTTGTGCCAGGGGAGGTTTAGATTGGTTACTAGGAAAAATACCTTCACTGAAAGGATTGTCAAGCATTGGAATAGGCTGCCCAGGGAAGTGGGTCAGTTACCATCCCTGAAGGAATTTAAAGAATGTGTAGATGTGGTGCTTAGGGACATGGTCTGGTGGTTGGTTTGGCAGTGCTAGGTAGTGCTTGGACTCCATATCTTAAAGGTCTTTTCTAAGCTAAACGATTTTATGATTCTAAGGAGGTTTCTGTACACGTGTACAAAAAGGAGAGAAGAACATATGGCTCTCCGTGTCTTCATAGGGATGCTCTTGTAACAAGAAAGCTGTTTTCTGCTCAGTGGTTTTCTGCTCAGTGGTTTTCTGCTCAGTGGTTTGTACCATTGTGCTGATGTGATTATCTAACAAAATTAAGAAAATAAATATGGATATACCATTTGTATTCATTTGGCTTGTCAGTGTATTGATTCTTCAAAATTACGCTGTTAGGGTTTTTTTAATATGATATAAATATTTCTATATACACAGAAATATATAGAGAACTATATAGAGTGTATAATAAATACATGCATAGATGTATTGGAGCATTTTTTTGTCATTACAGCTTTTCTTGCTATCAAATCCAGCTCTCAGCTGCTGAAAGCTTAGTGGTGTTTTACCTTTCTGTGTCCTCCTCCCTGCAGATCTGCAC
>VZRS01000901.1:0-36052 GCA_013398055.1 Ifrita kowaldi
ATTATTTATTTAATTTTTTAAAATAAAGTTGTTATGTTCATGGTACATAAAAGGTTTCAAAGTGTGAAAAAGTTTCGAAGTTTGAAAAGCACAAGTGTAACAAATGAGTGCACACCTCACCTTTGTTATTGCTGGAAGTGCTCTGGCTTGAAAATTCTTTATTCAGAAAACTTATTATTGACAATCTGATTGGAAAACAGTGAAAGAAAACAACCTGTGTTTCAAAAATTTTTCATCCTAAATTCTTTTAAAAATGCAAATGCAGTAGGATTCCATCCAGAAAACAGAAAGTCTCGACACAGAAGCACTTGGGTAAGAAACTCCACAGAGACCTTTCAGAAATGAGAGGGAGTTAACACAGTTTACATTTGTGACTGTGGCCTTTCTTTCTTCTGAAACAGCTCTGCTTGAAACGGTTTTGGATTGAGCTTCTCTGGCTACACTGCTGTGCACAGTCAGAAGAAGAAAAGTTGAGAGACTGTGCTGTTATTTTGAGTCTTTATTTGTGCTTGCATCTAGTTTTTTCTTCTCATCCTGGACTGTTCTAGCAACTTCAGTTACATTTGCCTCTAGAGGTATTGCTACTCCTTTACTGGACAGGAATACAAACAAGTAGCTGCTCCAGGCAGAGATCACTGCACACATTTGAACTTCCATTAAAAACAAACAAGCAAAAGCCAAACAAAAACAATGCCCAATGTTTGTTCAACATGATTCTCAGTCGTGTGCAATAGGCAGGAATCAAAGGAATTCCTTGATTTCTCACTTTTCCCCCAACTATGCTTTTTTCCTTAGGGAAATCTATAAGCATGTTTTCTGGGATTGTTTTTCCAATTTGGGAGAGATGAGCAATGCTACAGTTAGAAAGCTATTTGGAGTTGCCAGTTAAATCCTTTAACACATTAGTATGAGTGCAAGCAGATAGAGATGTGATGCTAGTGGCTGCATAAATCCAAGTCTTTGACACCCGTTCCCCTTTTGGAAATATGTGGAACCCCAAAGAAAGGAACTGTTTCTTTTCTACAGCGTAGAAAAAGGCATTTTTCTCCCTATTAATCTGTGAGACTTGGGTTTGCTAAAGGTGTTGCTCTGGTTATTTGAAGTCTGTTAAAGACAATCAGTATTCTATCATTAGTACTATATTTGTCAAGACCTGAGGCTAATGGTTAACTTAAGTACATTATTTTGGATGAAATACTTTACTTACTGACTGTTTTCCTTTAGGCAGGTTTTTTTATTGAAATGTGTATGTTCAGCACTATTATGTGCACAGAAATATTATTTTTCCTGATTTAAAATTAATATTGATTTTTCCATATAAAAGGAAAGAGTTTAAACTGCAAGAACCAAATTTGACCTACTTTGAGTAATAGAACTTGTGCAGGAAAACCCTGCTGGTTCCAAAAAATATATACACTTCATATATTATAACTCTAAATACACATCAGTGATAGACATAAAGTAATAGGAAGCTGTCTTTTATAAATTCATAGGAAATGTTTTACATTCCCTTCTCACCTATCCTGAAAGGCTTGATAAAAGTAAAAGAATTAACAAGCTCTGTTTTTACATAGTCAAAACGCTCATTCAAATTAATAATGGTAAAAACTACTTGATGACTCTAAGTGGATGCTTTACAAGATAAGATAGCAACCATTTTTAATATGTGTTTTGTGTGTGAACTAGCTCATTTTTGTCCCCCTGATCAAGGTCATCACATTCACTATTTTCAGTTTTCAGTTAACCCAGTCATATCTATTTTTTTAAGGCCTCTTAAAAAACTCAAACAACAATCTAAAAAAATTTGAAAGAATCTTATAGAAAGATTTTTAAAAAGACTTGTTGACCTCAAACCTTGTCCGTTTATTTGGTTTTTTGTTTGGTTTTTGTTTGCTTGTTTGCTTGTTTTTTTAAGTGACATGGAAGAATATTGCTGCATGTGTACAACCTTTGGTGTCTTTGTTGTGTCTTCTTTTAGTGCTGAGCCAATGATTATTGTTCTTGCTGCAAAGATATGGTGTTGACATAATGTGTTAACTGATTTTAAAACTCCTTTTGCGAAAGATTTTGTTAGTCTCAGATTAATTTCAAGCATAAAGATGACAAAAATAATTTTAAGGGATAAAATAAGATTTAGAAATGCCTGCAATACCTGCAAACTTGTGAGACAGCAGAAATTTAAAAAAAGAATGATACACAACAAGACTAGAAAATAGTCTATGATTGTATTCTTGAGTAGAAGCTAAGCACTGTAAAAATTGCTTGACATATTCACGCTGGCTTTCTGGCAGTTAGTTTTATATCTTAATTTCTTCCTATCTTAAGGCATTCTGTATGTTTATATATATATATACACACACACACACACACACACATTCAGAGCATTTGACACCGGTGGTGTAGAAGCCAACAATGAAAGATGTGCTGCTGCACCTCGAACCAACACACAAAGAAGGACTGGTTGGGGATGTGAAGGCTGGGATATCCTTGGCTGCAGTGATTGTGATGTGGTGAGTTCAGGATCCTGCTTGGAGGAAACAGGATAATAAGTAGGATTAAAATCCTGGACTTTGGAAGAACTAACTTTGGCCTCCTCAAGAACCTATTTGGAAGATCCTTAGTTCTTAGGGATCCAGAGGGTAGGGGGCCTAAGACAGTGAGTATTCAAACACTATTTCCTTCAAGCTCAAGATCAGGGCACCCTTGTGAGCAAGAAATCAAGTGAAGAAGACAGGAGAGCTGCACAGATGAGCAAGGAGGTTCTGGCAAAACTCAAACAGAAGAAGCAATTTTACAAAATGTGGAAAAAGGGACAGGCCACCTGAGAAAAATATAGGAATGTTTTCAGAGTGTGCAGGGATGTGACAAAAGAGGTGAAGGTCCATTTGGAATTAAATCTGGCAAGGGACAAGTTTTCTTCAACTACCTAAGTAGCAAAAGAAAGAATCAGGAAAATATGGCTCAGTGCGGAACGAGGTGGGTGCCCTAGTGACAAAGGGAGAGTGGCTTACTGAATGCCTTCTTAGCTTCAGCCTTTTCTGCTAAGTCTGGCCTTCAGGAACCCCAGACCCTGGAGGCAAGAGAGAGTTGGAGAAAGGAAGACTTTCCATTGATCAGGAAAGGATGAGTTTGGAGATCATATGACAGCCCTGATAGGATGCACCCACAAGTGCTGAGGGAGTTGGCAGATGTTATTGCCAAGCCATTCTTCATCATTTTTGAAAGGCCATGGAGAACAGGAGAGCTGCCTGCAGATTGGAGGAAAACCAATGTCATTGCTGTATTCAAAAATGACAGGAAGGAGAACCCAGGAAGCTACAGGCCAGTAAGTCTCACTTCCGTCCCTGGAAAGGTGATGGGACAGCTTATCCTGGATGTCGTTTACATGGGGAGAAAAAGGAGGTTGTCAAGAGTAGTGGATGTGGATTCACCAAGTGGAAAACACGCTTGACCAACCTGATAGACCTCTAGGTTACAATGACCATGTAAATGAGGGGAGAGCAGTAGGGTGTTGTCTGCCTTGACTTCAGCAAGGTTTTCGACACTGTCTCCCATAATATCCCATAGGCGAGCTCAGGAAGTGTGGGTCAGAGGAGTGATGGGGAGGTGATTTGAGAACTGGCTGGGTGGCAGAGCTCAGAGGGTTGTGATTAGTTGAAGGCCTATAGCTGTATTCCCAGATGGTCAATGACCTGGATAATGGGGCAGAGTATACCCTCAGCAAACTTGCTGATGATACAAAACTTGAAGCAGTGTCTGCTACAGCAGACGTCTGTGTTGGCAGTCGGCATGACCTGGACGGGCTGAAGTTCAACAAAAGCAAGTCTGCAAGTTCTGTGCCTGGGGAGGAATAACCCCAGTTATAATGCACCAGTACAGCCTGGGGGCTGACCTGTTGGAAAACAGCTCTGCAGAGAAGGACCTGGTGGTCCTGATGGGCAACAAAGTGTCCACGAGCCAGCAGCGTGCCTGTGTGGCCAAGAAGGCTGTTGGTATGCTGGGCGGCATCAGGAAGAACGCTGCCAGTGCAATACACAAGAAATGATCCTGTCATTCAACTCAGCCCTGGTGAGACTGCATCTGGAGTTCTGAGTCCAGTTCTGGACACAGTTCTGGAACCACTGGAGCAGAAAAATAATCACATTAGTAAGAACTCACTGGATATCAACATAAAAGAAGCAGCTTTAATTGAGTACAAGAGCAAATGTGAGCTTGATATTTGGTCAGAGAGTTGTCATAGTTATTGCTGGCAACAGGTATTCATAAAAAATATTGGCTTCATAAAATTAAGTGACGAATTAGCAAACTCTTTATTGGAAGCATCTCTAGACAAATTGGTAGATACAAAAACATGTTGAAATCAAGCTTCTGGAAAGGAAGGATTGACTCTCAATGACTCAGGGTTTATGCTTAGAAGTGGTTATTTCTAGATTTAAATGCAGCTGGTGCTATGAAGACCATTCATATTGCAACATGATAAAACACAATATGTTGGTAGTCAGTGAAGAAAGCATCTGTGATAGAATTTGTTGTTACAAGTGGACTGGTAATGACAATTGTTATCACCATTGTATGGAAATAGTTTTATGACTGTATAACTTAGCAGCAATATTCTATTAAAAGGTATTTTGCCACTGCTATTGAAATTAGCTTGCGTTCTTTCAGAATTAACTTGAGCTACTATATCCAGTTTGAATGCATCGACAAGATTGATGAAATGGTAGATGTCTAGGTGGAGATATGATCCAAAACCCATCTATTTTAAGGATGGGACAAGCTGTCCTAGCTATGTCATGTGAGGATTCTTTCAGTGATTTGTTACACTCTTTGAACAGCTAAAAGTATTTCTGAATCATAGTGCTAGTTGTCTAAATCAACTAACCCAAAAATTCTCAAGTCTCAGTGACACACCTTGTCGTGTGTGTTATAGAGTCCTGTGGAATACAACAGTAGTAAATGGAGATGAAGAGATTAAAAAAAAAAAAATGCACTGTGACATCTGCCCAGTGAGCTCTGGGTTTCAAAATCTTTGTCTTTGATGTTCAGCTGATACGAAGCCCTGTAAGTCTTCAGTGTTGTTCCATTAGAAAAGAGGAACAGAGAATTACCTACCAAGAGACAGGGACTACAACCATTTCTGACTATTTTGGCACAGCAGCTGAGCAAAATGTTTATCAGAGAACTTCAAAACATGCAGTGCACAGGACAAAAAAAGCAGTTTGGTTCATGCTTTGATGAATTATTTATTCTGTTTCTTCCTCCAGTGAACACTGCATTTTCTTTGAAAGATCTCTTATGTGATGGTTCAAAAGTGCATTTACTGTAACAATGTGCTCTGAATAATTGCATTTCATATAGTTTCCGTGCTATTTTGTGTTCCTATCTAGGATACTAAAAACATGTTTGACTGTGATTCTTCATTAGGATTTGCTGGCATCACTTCTCTTCCTTGACATTCATTATTAGCTTGGCATCATCTGATTTGGCACAATAAAATTTCTTTAATCTGATATCAATAAATGAAATTCAAAATAGCTGCATGCTGTGCATGCTGTGCCCAGCTGTGGAAATTTCCCTTGTGACCCTTCTCACCAGGCAGGACATTATTATCAGCATAAAATTGACTATATTTATTCGTGTGATTGTTAGCAATGAATTTGATTACTTATTTTATAATAGTTCTTCTACACTTGTTGAGTGCCTAAGTGAAAGGATAGCATTGCCAATTGTTATGATGTTGTTATAAACCAGAAATAGTAATGCTAGGAACTTAGAAATAATACACTTTTTCCTCAGGGGAAACAAGTGGAAAAATACTTTATGTTGAATAGTTCATGTAGGTATACATAAAAACACTTTGATAAAGGGTGATTTATTGATTCTTGTCTGTGTTACTTCATAGCTAACCTAACTGTTACGGAAAAAACCCTTAATTTTTTGTAAATTTTAAACTGCTCATCAAGCCTTCTTGTTAATATAAATAAGGAAAACTATTAATATTCTAAACTATTGAACTTAGTTGTGGGTCTTTTGATTTGTTTCAAAATATTTTTCCATCATGAGCCTATAGTAATTTTTTCTCAGCCCACCTGAATAGTGAAAGAAATACAGAAATGAGAACAGCCTCCTTTTGGTATACAGTCCTTGTGTGTTTTCAAACTAATGAAACAGCTGAATTTCTTACTCAGTTGTAAGCCATGGTGGTGAAGTCAATTCATTATATTCATGTTCAGTGTGTAGCACAATGGGATTCTTCCCTGCGTCAATGGCCAACATACATGATTATGCTACAAATAATGGATACATAATTCTTTACAGATTCTACTGGAAGAAAACAGAAACCCGTTAGAAAGCAAGTGTTAGCAACTCCTAAAAAAGAATAGAAACTCTACTAGAACATGTACTTCCTGGGAATGGACATGAGTAATTTTATTTGAAAATACTGTCTTAATGATGGAGGTTGTCTCTATCAAAAATAAGCAGGCCAGTTTAGAGGATAAACATTTCACTATCAGTGTAGTAAATATATATTGGATGTCATTTTCCCATGACCATCAGGTAAGTTATTATTGGGCAGTGTCACATTGCACTGGAATCGATGTCTGCTTTTCTCTCTATTATACTTTTTATTTTTTGGAATATACTGCTTTGAGATTTCAGGAAGTCCAAGAACAAAATTGAACAGCTGTACATAAATACCAAATTAATCAAAATTTTAGGAAACCAGGCTNACTTAGTATCTGGAGTTCACTTACAGTTAGTTTCATTTTACACCTGCTAGAATTTTGCAGGCAAGTGCCTTTTGCCACTGACTGTACCTGCATGTTTTCTACTTTGCACAATTTCTGTTCTTTCACATATTTAGAATTACTAAGCAAAACTACATTTTAAAATACCAGAAATATAAAAAAAAAAATGGACGACTGCTTATGTAATCTTATAAAGACTAACAAAACATACTAATATCAATAGTCAGTTACATGATTTCTTAGTGACACCAATAAATGTTCACTCTGAAGAACACAAAAAAATTATTGCCTTGTATCAGTTCTGTTCTACTATGGCTCCCATATCAGTCCTTGCAGAGAGTCCTTACAGCAAGTGGCAATAACCAGTATGGAGTACATGAAGAATTTGCTGGTATAGGAAAAGTCATATGTTATATGACATCAATACCTATGTATCAGTATATCTGTATTTACTATATAGGGAAACTTCTGAATTACTCTGTTCTTCATCAGTAAAAGATTTATCAGAATAAAAAAAACCACCAATGAAGAATGTTATTTCGGATTGGCTGAAGTGAAAAATCTGTGTGACCACATAACATAACAGTTTCTGAACTACAAATGTGAAATATTTTAAGGATTTGACTTAACGGCATGGATGGTGCTATCTTTTAAAGGACCGATTGATAATCATCTGTTTGTTTAAACACACAAGTTGTTTTGATTACATTGATTGTTACTGTAAGGATGATTGGGCTGTTGAGCTGTTGGAGACGTTCCTGAAGGAAACACTTTTCTCAAATGATGGACCTCAGAGCTGACTACAGACACCCGGGATGTTAGGCTGACAAATCCTGAGATATAGCACGATTGATTTGTTTCAATATTTGGCATGAAGAGAATCTACAAGAATTTATCAGTAAGACTTCCTAGAAGAAGCAAAAAGACAGTATATATGCTGCTATGAACTGTAAAATGTAGTTAACTAGCTGAGGAAATCAGAAATAATGTAAATATTTGTACACAAATGTTACTACTCAGGCCAGCTATAGTTGACAGTGACATTGTAAGCAGGACCAGAGTATGCAAAGATGATGGCAGGAACACTAAGGTAGGTAGGCATTCACCAGGAAATAGAGCACTAGGGTGTGTATCAGAAAAATAGGACTCACTGGAAATTTGTGCTGTGATAGACTGCATTAAAATGAAGACAGATGGAGCAGAGGAAAAACCACTTTTGGTCATGATTGCGGAAAGATGACAAGATTATTTATGGCAAATGATGTTTTGAAATGCTGTAGATCTCAGCGTGAGATATTGATCATGATATGCACTATCACCAGGAATAAATGT
This sequence comes from Ifrita kowaldi, assembly GCA_013398055.1. Classification (NCBI taxonomy): domain Eukaryota; kingdom Metazoa; phylum Chordata; class Aves; order Passeriformes; family Cinclosomatidae; genus Ifrita; species Ifrita kowaldi. The sequence goes on from VZRS01000901.1 coordinate 8,082, forward strand.
TACCGATTGTTATATTAATGTTATTTTTTTCCCAGAAAAATGTTTGAAAGAACAGATTACTTTGTTATTGACAGTGTCTGAAATTCCTGGATGAGATTGCTAGCAACCTTCCTCACCAAATATTTGCTGAACCAGTAAAAAGTGTTATTACCCCAGGTTCAGTTTTTGGTATTAAATTAGGATATTAGAGAAGAATGAGCTTTGAGTAACAGATTCTAAATGAAGTCATCACAAGCAGATTCAATTTAAGTGAAATGGTAACAGTGAAAAGACTATCATTAAAACTGATCACTCAGGTAAAGGAACTAGCTGGAAGAAGTGCTTCAGACTAGGAATTTGGGAACTGGAAGGCATAAACAGTGGAATTTCTGTACAAATAAGTTCTGAAGCTCTCAGGAATCTGTATTCCCTAAAAAAGAAGCAAAAAGCCTGTAGGAAAGGATTTGCCAAAATATGAGAAAACTGCCTTCTCAAGCAGCATATAAAATGCTGTAGTAGAAAAAATCCCCCCAGTTTTACTTAAGTTTTGAAGTTTTTTTACTTACTCTAAGTTTTACTTAAAGATAGTATTCACCAAAAATTCAATTTTTAGAGATCTGAAACTTCGGGATAAGCCTTCACATGGGAAGATATAACAGGTCAGCGGAATTAGACCTTGAAAATGGTATAACTAGTAGCAGAGGGTTATTTAGTCCTAGGAACTAAATGATGAGGTAGAGTGCTGTAAGCAGATAGGGCACAAAATGCAACAGAGCAAAATTATGTGCTGACAATCTAATCACAGTCATTTCAGCTGTAACCTGATGAGTTAGAAATTATGTCTGCAGAGAACAACCTGAGTGACTAGCTAGTTCAGACTCATCTCTGATTGTCAGTGTGATGAGACTGTAAAACCTGTAATGCACCCTTGGAATGAATCAGGAAAGGTATTTCTAGAAGAGATGAAGTAAAGTCAATGTTTTTAAAAAGAGTATTGATAAGACTTAAATCTGGAGTACTGCACATAGTTCAGGTTATATTCAGGAAAAATGGATTTCCGCCTGGAACATTACCTGGGAAGGACTACAAAAAAGATAAAGTGAATGGAGAGCTTGTTCATGACAGGAGATTTAAAGGGCTGAGTTTGTATAGTATTATAAATTAAAGATTGAGAGGCATGTGACAGATACACATAAATATGTCCAAAGATAACCATGAAAGAGGAAGAAGAGCTTTTGTGGTGAAAGGGCAACATTAGCAGAAACCTGAAATAAATGTGTCCTGGAAATTTATGATTGTTAGGGAAAAAACCTCCTAACGGAATGATTAGGGGGAAAAAGCCGAACATCTTAAAGATATAGATCATTAAGTCTGAAAATCTCTGATATGGTGATCCATATCCAGTACACCAACAGGGTCCTTAAGGTTACATGGGGATGACTCTGGATGAGTATGTTAGGAGGATAAAATTTACTTAGTATTTTTCACAATATCATTTATTCAAATAGAAATGGGGTGTTTCCTTAACCCCCAAAAGATTAAAATACCAGACATTTTGACCCTATTCTTAACTCTTTTTACTTTTAGTAGTGTTGCACACTAAGAATACGCTCCTGAAACTACTCCTCATTCTCTTAACTCTATACTGCTTTTGCAGCTATTTCTTCTCTCAGATACACTATCATCTCTAACCAGCAGTATAGTTCAGTTCAGTTTTTTTTTCTCTACTTGTCACCTTTCATAATGTTTGACTTGAGTCCAGTATCTGAACAGTGGAGAACAGTTCTAGACTGGCAGAGAGACAAAGAAACCCACTCTTTCCTGTCAAGCTGTAACAAATTACCTAACCACACACTGTAGAACCCGTTATGCATAAATAGTATGTTTCTAGCTTGCATATACCTCCTTCACATTGATTTAAGTAGAAATGGTGCACTGACATGCTAAAAGGATCCCTTGTGTTTCACAGGAGACATTTATTTTCCAGTCACAATACCCTCTCATGGGTAGAGAACCATGGAGGGAAAAAGCAATTTGTTCTGTTGCTGTTTTAGTATATTGGGTGCTGTGTGATGTTTGAGGTACTGCAGTCAGTGTATTTCTTCATATCAAAGGGTTCCAGTTCTAGAAGGAGCACAAGCAAAAATGATAGCCTAATTATTTCGTTCTCTTTGGGAGAAACTGAGACACTCAATCTGTACAACGAAATTTATACCAAATAAGAACCAATAGGAGGAATTTATTGAGACTGCAGTTCTCCCTAGATATCAGAGAAGTTTTCGGTATGGATCAGACTTAAGTAAAAAGCTGGGCTAGGATCAGGTTCAGGATGGTTATAGAAGCTTATACCTGTAGAATACAATTCCTTAGCTGGAACCTGTCATAAAGACTTGATCCCAAATGTGACAAAATTCCCATCTTAGGAAACACACTCTTTTGTTACATAGATTATTGTTTTGTCCAACTGTTTTTGCAGTGCTCAAGAAACGTGGATGCCTTTCCTTTTACTGGCTCCATAGGAGCTCAAATGAAACATTCCATGGGATCAAGCCCGTGGTTTCAATCAGCCAATTCACTTTCATGAAAAATATTGCTTGGTATTTTGCCTTTCCTTTGTTGCTCGGTATTTTGCCTGGACCTTTCTCAGACGTGGTGATTAATCAACATTTATGAAAATGGTCACTTAAAATTTTGTATTTACAGTTTATTTCTCTCCAAAATAAAGCTAAAAATCACTGGCCAAGTCCTTTTAAAGTGTCAGTACCACTAAACTCAAAGGAAAAGTTTTATTTGGCAACTGGGCAACAAGCCACCTCTTGTAGTTTCTGGACTACAACAGCACAAAGCTTAGCGGATTTGGCAAATCCTATGTACTCTTTCCCAGGAAGCTCATGAAAAAAGATAAAATTACAACAAATTTGGAAATGGTTAAGTATGAATTCTTCCCTTACTGACACAGATGGTGAAAGCCTAAGCAATGGAAAGAGGTTTTATGTACAGTTTTGTGAAAGTCCTCCTAATGCAAAATTCTGATCTTCTCTAATTTTTTTCAGTGACATGGCTGGTTCACTGTCTGCAGTTTTAAAGATTGCATGACACAGGATCAGAGAGTTAAGCAGATCAACTCTATGTGCAGAAAAGTAGGAGACATTTTGCTGCAGAATTGCTCCAAATTGCTCCTGGTTGGCTTTTAAGCTTGGTGTGTCAGATGCTGAAAACCACCTGCATTCAGACCCATACAGCAAAGCAGAAGTTTGAAATGTTAATCCATGGTACATAAACAAGTTGCCATTGCTGGAGTCCTCTCTGTTCTTCAGTGGGAATAATCATTATGGCATAAACATGGAAAAGTAGAGAGTGTCTGCTTGAATGCCAAGAGAATTTGCTGTCAATACTGGTTTCGTAAAGGGGAACCTGTCAATTCACAGTGCCAGAAAGCTGTCTACTGGGCTACACAGAAGGGTAGTGCAATGTCTAGGACAGGCTACTGTCTTTCCAACATGGATTTTGAAGCAAGGATGGAATTGCCTTTACTATATAAATACTGCTTTTTCTCAGAATGCTCCTTTGAAATTACTGAACTAACAAAAGATTAGAAGCTTTTAATTAATCTGTGAGCATTCAAGTAATTATAGCAGGATGCTAATTAAATAATTGATATGGATTCCTTACATCAGAAAGGCATTAAGTAATTAAACACAATCCTTTTGCAGGGAAAAATACCTGATAGCAGTAGTGATTTTGTGCTAGCCTTGTGATACAGTAAACAAAGAAACAAAACAAACAAGCAAAAGGTAAAAACATATATTTGCAACATCTCTGAGACTGTGTGGGCATCCTGTGTGAAAAAATATCAGCAGATTAATGTGGATGTTTTTCAAGCTAATTAAATTGAAGTGCGTCATTTCTCACCATGAGCGGCTAATTACAGAGCAGAAGAGTTGGACAGATAAGAAGTACTCAGTGCTGTAAGGACAATCAATACAACTGAAACAGTTTCAGTACTAGTCCTGGATCTTAAGATATGTTTAAATAAATAATAAGATTCCATATAAGAAAACATAAATCACTGCCACTACATTCAAATTGGTATTTACTTATAGCCACACACCATTCAAAGTACTGAAGCTGACTCAGTGTAGGAATCTCTAGGTATGGATGAGTGGTGGACAGCTTTTGACTTTTAATATTTTTGAGATCTGATAAATATTTCAGCAATGTCAGTTTGTGTTTTGGAAGACCATGATATTACAATTCTTTAGAAAATAAGTTCTAATCTCCACTTGAAAGAGATTGTTCTGCAGTACAAAGCCACAGTTCTGAGGTGACTTTATTAAATATTTGGGACCCATGGGGTATTTTAGTGACATGGATATTTTAGTTGGAGTATAATAATCATGCATTTTCAAACCCAATCATGAATCCAAGAATATTCATGTTTCTTCATGAATCTCATGGGAGTTTACTCACAAAAGAACAGATTTAGGCCCAGCAGAAATCCATTGCTCTTTAGATGATTTGATGATTTTTCTTTCATATACTAGTCAATATATCATACTCTTTCTACAACTGTTGCGTGAATACAGCTGATCTCAAGTCTGTGTGGGAAGATGTGTAGCTGTTCAAGCAGATGGGTGTGCCACGTCAGGAAGAACCCTCCCTCCCATGAACAGCAAGGCATGTAAAGCCCTCTCACTGTGATAACATACAGTCTACTCCACAGGAAAAAGCACTGTTGACTAAGTGCATCCAATATTGATAGCTATGCCTACAGGAATTGTAGCTGCAGCCCTTACCGATATTTAGTGAAAAAGCTGATAGGAAAATTATCCAACTTATGGCATCAATATGGTTAATATACCAGCGATATGGTATATTAACCTACCTTCCAGACCTACTGAGTTTAACATAGTCTGGACCACCTGTTGCAGCCTTTTAGGAACATCCATGAGTGTATGGCATTCCTTGGTACATCTCCTTGCACATATGAAAAGCCACGCTTGCAGTTCAGGATTAATACTGAATCTTCCTAAGCATGCACAGTATATTATGTATTCTTTTTGCAGAGCTCGGCTCTTATTTAGCAATCTGTCAAACAGTTGCTTTTGAAAACGTGACAGATCATGTAAAGAATACAGAAATTTCTTTTCATGAAGAAATGTGTCACAGGGAGGCATACCCACATCAATGTTTTCCTTTCTGGCACAATGTGGAAACAGTAAACGTCTGTGTACTCTGCGTTCTATCAACAAAACTTATGTCTCTGAATGCCAGGTCAAGGTTTTGTCTGTTAAGAGACTTTTCTTTTCTTCATCTTGTAACTCATCTATTGATATTTCACCAGTTGAGATGAAACAGTGTGGGAACACAAGCATTCTTTAAGCTTTCACTTAAGCAGGAGACTCTAAAGTTCATTTTTCCTTTATTAAAAGCCAAACATTCAACAATAAAGATACAATCCAATAACTGGTTACAATTTGTTCTGAAGGAGATAATCAAGCATACAGTCAAAATGGAGGTGGAAATATAACACGCTTTTTACAAAACAAGGCTAGACTGCTAGTCCAATCTACATCTCACTTTATTTTCAGGTGTTTTAGAAGTATTTAGCGATATACAGCTATTGGTAGTCATTTGCCGTATTCAAAGCGATTTCAATTCTTGTGGTCTCGTTTTAAAACAGATTGTTTGTACCTTCTTGTTGCAGTTCTTTACATATTGTACTGGAAGAAAATGAGGGAGACTGAAAGAGACCTGCCTGCTGAGTGGTCAGCTGTGTCTGAGAGTCTGTACACACAGCCTTCACACAATGAAGTGTCTTAAATTAGGTTGCAGTTGTAGCGATCTCAAAAATGACAGCTGATATGTCTTGGCTAATGAATTCAGACCTTGGAGACTCCGTTGTTTGCAATCACTCATCCAGAGCCTAGTTTATAATTTCTGGTCATAGGAGCTAGACACCAAAATTTGTTGAGGTGAGATAGATACTGGTCACAGACACAGCTTTAAATACAAGAAAAACCCCAAGGTAAACACTAAGGTACTAGAGTTCATCCGTTCTTTAGAGGGCTGGAGCTGTGTGGAAGTGGTGATTCATACGTGAATTAAAGTTCCAGAATTTTTATGGGCCTAAGAACTGTTGTGGATTTGGCTCTTATCTTCTCAGTCTTAGGTCTTATAAAATAGGGATAGTGTTACTTCATATTAAAAAAAGTTACCACTGTGAGGTATTCTGTGCTGTAGTAATTTTTCTCACCTAAAAACCAGAATTTATCTACAAAGATAAGAACTTGGCATGTGTTAAATTATGAGAATTGGAAAAATATGAATTGTCAATTAAAAAATCACTTTGTACATATATGTGACAAAACAGTTGTGGACGTTTGACACTGTCCTGCACAACATCCTTGTCTCCAAATCAAAGAGACATGGATTTGACGGTGTTGAAATTATGAAAATTATTAGAGAGACACCTCTGCCCCAGTTAAGGTGTAAATGAGACCATATGCTGAAGTCAGTAGCACAGATTTTTAATTAACAGTACACTGAAGTAGAGAGAGAGACAGGGAAAAGAGAGAGCAGTGGGGGAGGCCTCAACAACCTGGGCTGCATCAAAAGAGGTGTGACCAGCAGGTCAAGGGAGGGGATTCTGCTCTACTCTCATGAGAACCCACCTGAGTGCTGCCTCCAGCTCTGGTGTCCCCACCATAAGAAGGACATGGAACTCTTGGAGCAAGTCCAGAGGAGGCCAGGAAATTGATAAGAGGACTGGAAAGACAGGCTGAGAAAACTAGGGCCCTTCATCCTGGAGCCAGTGTGAAGACTTTCACATTTTACTTTTCCTTTCATGGAAAATTCAAGTCGCTTTGTCAGTTTGATATTATTTTATGCCTGTTCTGCAAAATAAAAATTACAGACATGAAAAATGAATGGTGAAAAATATAGTACCAGAGAAATCAAAGTAGCTCAGCTGTCTGTTTACCAATTGCATGGTCTGCTTTGTGATGAGCCATAGATGCAAGTTTCCTGCCTTTAGTATAGAGGTACCTAGAATTTGTTCTACATAAGTTTCACTTGAGTGAGTTGCAAAACTGAATGTCATAAAAGCTGCTTGGGAAGTCACTAGAAGCAGATCATATTCATGTTTCCTAATATTAGCAGCAGATTAACAAACTTCTTCTGGGGAAATTTATTTTCCTTGATTGACATATAGGGAAAGTAACCCATAAATATTGGCAGTCAAGTTTGATACCAATTTTGCAAAAAAATGCAAAAATAGGATAGTATAGATCAAAATGTAGGTATGGGTAACATAAAACACATTATGGTGCATATTGTATATTTTTTCCTATTGTATCTAGAGTGTAACTCCTGTATCACATTTATTTAAATATCTAGCTATGGATATAATATGTTTTACAAACCCTTTCTAATCACTTGCTTTAAGGTGCTGTACACTGGTTTGCTTAGCAAATAGAATAGAACCAAATGTTGAATAATTAATTAGCCTGTGTCTAATGTGACCTTTTCCTAAACAAATTAACTAGAATTAAGAGGGCTAATATATATGTTATATATGTTATAAAGTTCTATTGTAAAAAACAAATATAGGTATACATATAAATGATATATGTATTAACTCATATAATTTTTATTCTGTCATCTTTGTTAAAAATAATTTTATTGTATAGTAATAAAATTTCATTTTTATGCTAGCTCTTTGTCATACAAATTAAACTTTTAAAATACAAAAATAGTATAACAAAACATTAAGAGTTATAAACCACTTGATTACATTTTAACTTTAATTTCACCTCTACTGCACAAAATAATTACACATAAAGCTTTTGACTGTTTTTACACAGAAAAAGATGTGCAATGTTTTTAAGATGCCTTAGAGTACAGAAACTTGGAGAACACCTATTATTCCCATTAGCAAAGTCAAAATATTTGTTTCCTATTGTTTCACAAAGAGTAAATAAAATTAAATTAAACTTGAATCTATGAATTTCTGAATGAAATGAGATGGATTTTGAAGTATGGGTTTACATTTGGAATTTATAGTACAATTCTATATCCAATTACATGTGGCATTCCTATAGTTTTAATGGAGAGTTTGTAGACTTGTGGTTGTTAACAGTAGTGTCACATTTACTTCTCTTTGTTTCTTTTTTCCTTCTTTTTTTAAAGTCAGTCTATCTATCTATCTATCTGTGTATCTATCTTTCTATCATGTTTTCTTAGTGGGCTGTTAGCTCATTTAAAGTGAAGATTCATCATAATTAAGCTGGTCCCTTCTCACCTTATAGAAGGAATAATTTTGAGTAACAGATCAAGCAGCTGGAGGAAACAAAAATAAGAGAAATACAGTACAAAAACTCAGCAACTATCTCTTGGAATTGATAGGCAGTCAAGTAATAAAATCAATTAAATTAGGTATAAGAGGAAAAAAAGTTATGGGTGCATCCCCATTTATAAGATTATATGAAAACTGTAAAACTGTAATGATGGAACAATACAGTAACTTTTAGCTAGAGAACACAACTTAAGATCCAGTTCCACGTATTAGTAATGCACTTGAAAAATTTTCAGTCATGGACTCTTAAATTTAATGCACTCCTACTATGTTTTTCTGCAACAATTGCTTACTGCAAGGAGTCTTTGCTGTGTGTGGTCTCCTTTGAAAAAATATATAGAAAATGCAATTCTTTCATTATTTCTAATGTGGGACTATTTTTCTCAATGAAACAAGTCTTTTAAACTACATGGTACTTTAAGTAATGTGGTGAGCCTCACAGACTATGTTTCCTAGGTCTCTGGCTGAGGAATTGGCTCGGCAGATCCACTGCAGAAAGGTGTGGGGCACTAGGCCAAGTTTCAGGTCTGAATCTCTGCCCTGAAATTATTTGACTTTATACTTGATTATCTCCTTCAGAAATTGTAACCAGCTACTGGGGTGGTCTTGAGGCCCAAGGTGATTTTCTGCTTGGAACAATGCATATCACAAGATGTTATTGTTCCTAAAATTAATTTAAGGCCATGTATGGCTATCCAGGAAAACGAGATAAAGATATATGTGATTTGTACCTTTAGAAACTTAAAGCACCTTGCTTGTTGGTTGACTTTGTGTAAAAGCGACCCAGATAATACTTTCCTACCATAAAGTCTCCTTATAATTCAAATCCAAACCATAGTTTTAACTTTGTTTTTGGTTTTTTTTTTTTTGCATTTGTTTTTGTTACATCCTGTTTTTTGCAAGACTTTAATTTCCGATCAATTCTGTGTTTGTGAAACACGGAATGGATTTGGTTACTAAATCATTATTGTATGTCTTTCACTTGCAACATTTATTCTCACAGTTTAGGTAACTGAAGGCAGTAACATGAGTCTACTAGTTTTTGATGTCTCAGAAATGTTTTAAATTGTTAATGATTTCTGTTACATGTTATTCTAAGGGTTATAGTTGCTTCTCTTTTTTCAAAATAATCTTCACAAAAATTAACAAATTATTTTTCTTTGCTTATCAATATCTTTTGGAAGACAGTTACATACATTCAGTGCACTGGTTACTCTTACTGTTACTATGAATACAGGAAACAAAATCAAAGTTGTTGAAGGCTGTGAATCTCCCGATCACAATAATTTGTCTCTTCCCCTGTGCAAACCCAATACTGTTTTCTATATTCCATAATTGACTTTCAAGTGCAATTTTCAAATATGTTTGTTGTTGCTCTTTAGGAAATAGAAATTTGAATGGAAAAAAAGGTATATTTTATCTCACATCTGTGACAGTAATTAAGAAAATCACTGATGCAAACCCTGTATTTTAAAATAAAGACAGAACAGTGATTACATGAAAAATGATAAAGTGGCATCATTACTTCATGCAGTTTCTGAGAAAGAATGTAAAATGTGAAGAAGGCCAAAGGAGACAGACCAGAAAGATGGAAAATCAGAGAAAAAAATAGAACAGTACTTCAATCTGAGTGAACTTTGGCATAACTTGATTTGTAAAGGGCACAAATTGTAGACTTAGCTCTCCATTTGCTTCAGAGAAGGATACTGTTTCTGTGACTTGGAACAGCCTTGGCCCCCAGTGCAGTCACCTTCCACTGAGGACATTCCTCATGACAGGTTGGACAAATCAAGCTTTGGAGGACCCCTTGTCAGTCAGGCTGGGCTTCTGAGCCAGAGGAATTTACACAGACATGTGACAGGTCATTTCAGGCTGTCTCTTTACAATTTATATTATGTTCAGGATTTAGTATTAGCATCTCATCCTTCCCATTTCTGTTTTTAAAACTGTTTTCCCTTTTATTTCTCTACACAACGTACTGCATTATGTCAATCCTATCCAGAAGGTTCACAATTTGTATTGCAGTAAAAACAACATATGGTAATAAAGGGGCAGAGCTTAAGGATGCAGCCTGAAAAATAAATTCTTCTGTCCTATTTTCTTAGGTTACCTGCTTGAGTGTTTTATTATTTTGATTAACCCTTAAAATTTTGTGTGGGCTTCTAATGGCTTGGCAGAGGGAAAAGGTGAGTCAAGGGAGCCCACAGAGATATTTGTAACATTCTGTATGTATTTATGTAGGCAAAGTTTCTGGACAGAACTTCAGAGATGCTTAAAAAAAACCTGCCTGCAATAGCTTTACAACACCACTTAATAAGACTAAGCTGGTTTTCTTTTTTTTTTTCTTTTTGAGGCACTTGAATTGCAAATCACTGATCCAAGGTCTTATAGCCTTGAAGTTCAAGTCAGATTATCAGCGAATATTAGAACACGCACATGTGAGACGGCCTTTACAAGCTTTAAGATCAAAGAGTCACTGCGCAACCTTCAGAATAATATCATTCTGTCACTCAAGCAAGCATTAGAAGGCTGGAAAAGTTCAAGCTTTCAAGCAAACTTTAGAACTCCTTTTTCATAAAGTGATTTTGACCATAAAAATCTTGTATGGAACAAATCAAGTTCCTACCTTCGAAAAAAATATATTATACTTCTTTCTGATGAAGAAAAATAAAATCCCCAAATTCATCATTATATTTGTGGGATATATTCTGAAATTAAAATATCTTTTGATATGTCTGATTTAAACTTGCCTTTCCAGGCTTGGGTTCCATAGCCCCCATGGTCTTAGCCAGTGTGCTTTGCATCATCTCTTGTCTAATGATGACATGTGGCATACCATACTAAAAAAACCCCAAAATCAACAAGTTTTGAGTTAAAGTGTTAGACGGTTCTGTAGAACCCATGAGATTACTTGTTTGTTTAATATACAGCAGGTACAGAAATGGCTTGAAATAGGTCAGGGTTGCAGAGTTCAATGTATTCTGATGGAGTCTGCTGTTAACATTGTACTGGAATTTTTTGTGTCCAGGCATATTTTTTCTATGGAGTTGTGAAAGAAAAGAACATTGGATCCCTCATTCTTTATGGCATCATTACAAATATATTAAACTTAAATATATATCGCAGTTGATGAAGGAAAATATTTTCCCTGGTAGAGGAATACAAATGTATATGGACAGTACTTTTAGGAATACAGGCTAGTACACTGTACATTAGGCTTTTAACATCTTTGTCCCTTGAATTTTCTCTAAAAGCTCATGCTACTGAATATGATTTCACATAAACTGGTGCAGGATTAGAGTTTAAATCAACTGTAGACACTGTAGATACATTAGCATACAGTGCTATCTCAAATGTCAAAGTGTAGAAATTGAATCATTTGGGAATTAATTTCATAAAATCATAACCTCACGGACTCATAGAATCATAGAATGGTTTAGGTTGGAAGGGACCTTAAAGATCACCTAATTCCAAGCCCCCTGCCATAGGCAGGGATGGCACTCACCACATCAGGCTCCTTAGGGCCACATCCTGGCCTTGAATACTTCCAAATATTAACACTTTGATGTTATGGACTCAATATTTGGGGTTTTAAGTAACCCCATTTCCATTTAATTTATAACACCTTTAAGACTTTTTTCTAATAGACCCTGCTTTGAATTCTTTTCTTATATGAAAAAAGAAGCTTATATATTTGTGGTTTCTCTTAAAGCAAATGTGAACACCAGCAAGGGATAACTAAATGTAATAAACCAGGAGCAAGCCTGTAATTTCTATTGGCAAAGAAATTATTCTATCATGTATTTTATTAATTGCTGACCTATTGTCTTTAGGACTATCTTATGGCAACTAAGTACTCAGAATTAGTGCCAGTGGCTGGCTGAGATTTTAATAGCAATTACTTAATTAGAAGATATTCCTGGATGTATTTCTACCAGTAATAATATTCAAGGAGACTTACTGGTATCATTACCCTCATCCACTGGTCTTTATATCTTTCCTTCAGAGTAGTTTCTGGAGCATAAAACTGCATTGCACTAGTAATGCAAATGCATTCGTGGTAATTTCATCCTCTTCCCTTTGTTATCTTTGAGAATAGCAGTAAAACAAATTATAGTCACTGTAAGGTCATAATAATTTCTTTCAAAACTTTGAGTCAAACAATGAAAGATGTTATTTTCTATTAAGTTACTTATACTGTCTATACCACACTTTTCTATAATGAGCTTAATACCTATATTTTATAAACTTCCAAAAAAAAGTGATGTTGGTTGTGCCAATTTCACGAGCAAAAATTTTAAAGACTGTATTGTCAGCAATTCTAGACTAAATACTGGCCTGTAATTGATAACTGCCTCTTTATTAGGAAGTACACATGGCTGTTGATAGAGAAAATTCTCCCTTCTACCAGGAGGAGGAGGAGGAATGATATTCCCAGCTATTATTCCTTCCTTGTTCCTTGCCTGCGAAAAGTTCTTTTTCTGTTACATCTCTGGAAAACTAAATAGATTGAGAGGGATTTTAATGTTGAAAATGTGGCTTATCTCTCTCGAAGTGTTCTTAGCTGATGCACTTTCATTTCATTCTTTTGGCATTATTCCAAGGAAACATGAAGTCGGGGAGGTAACAGCAGCTTGAGTTGCTACTGCTTCAGAAATAGAGTGCTTGAAATCTTGTCTGGCAGAGGCTGCATCAGAGCTACACAAGTAGCCAGCCTTTAAGATTCAGTGGTGGAATGGATGAGAGGGCAATCTCCTTTTTCCATCTCCAAAATCCAATTTCATGCTAATCCAGCTATTGCTTCTTGTTCAGTTTGGAATGACAAAGAAACATTTAATAATTTCTTTTTGTTCCGAATAAGATTTTGTACCAAAGGTACATGCTATAGGAAGAGGGTCACTTGGCCCAAAAATTTCCGTAAGTATACCCCAACAAGTGTAAATAAATTGGACAGAGGTATTTTATTATTTTCCATATACATGAAGAGAAAATGGGCATTCATATGATGTTTAAACACTTTAGAATCTATTATTTTTTCCTGAACATGGAAATACAGATATTTCAGTTATTATTTGTATTGTTGATAATTTTGTATCTGTAATTTGATAGTTTTGGATGAAACCAAATCTTTTGACTAGGGCTGCTTAAGACTTCTGGTCTCAGAATTTTGGTGCGATCCTGGGAGGTAAGGATCCACCTTTTCCATTAAATGAAAGTCCATATACATATTTCAGCAACTTTTAATCTAATTACTGTGGAATGGAACACTAAAAAATATGTGTATGTATCCACACAACAATACATTGACCTTTTAATATGTGTTGAAATAAATGAAACTTCTGTTTGTACAGCAAAGGTATTTTTCACTTAGCTGAATTTGCTCTTTTAGTTTTGGCTTTCAAGGACAGCTGGACAAAAAATGCAGAATGGCTCCATAAGCAAAATCGATATCAGTAAAAATGCTGGTCAGGTGTCTGCAAGGAATAAATTACATTTATGCACTCAGGTGGTGAAATGTGGACCAAATGTGACTTGATATTTTTGAGGAAAAAATCCACTGTTAATGTAGCTGTAAAACACCACTGTGCTTGGATCCAAAATCTTGCCATAAACGATATATATTTAAGAAAACTCTTTTAGAAGGAGGAAGGGTAAAACAGCATGGTAGACTTGAAGTACTTTTCTTTTAATTTTTTTTTTTTATTTTGGAAAGAGCTTTATGAAGATTTGGAGCTCTGCTTCTCTCTAAACATGTAAGAATAGCATCTCCACTTTTTCCCTCATGGAATAATTTAACATTTGGTATGAAACTGTCTTTCTGCATGTTTACTTTGATTTCATCATAGTTATGATCTGATGAGATCCATAGTCTTGAGTCGGTACATGGATCTTGGTTGCCAAAACACTGACATATATTTTGGGACTCAAGTTGTTCTTCTGGTGCAAGAATATTTGATAACATGTAGAACTATATTTTCCAGGTATTCTTACAATACAGGACAGCAATTAGAGCTACAAGAAATACACGGCAGATAAAACAAACTGAAGAAGGGAAGAAAAACAGATCAATTTTTTCTGGCAGAAGATATTCTAATGATTTACTTTTTTTCTGTGGTAGTTCTGGTTTTTTTCTTATTTCACCTGGTTTTGCATTCTGTTGAAATAATAACACACTGAAGTACTGAGATACGCTCTGAATTTTGAAATTATTTAAATAACTTGTCCTTTATGATTGACCAGTGTAGTGCTGGAAAACAGAATGGTAAGTAGGAGGAAATATAGCGGAAGTTGTATGTTTTTATCTATATTCTTGCTTGAAATTAGGACACTTGTCAGAAAAGCTTTGGCTTAGTTTTGGAAGCAATCAGAAAAAGGTTATAATTTCTAACACTCATATTTATCCTTTGTATTACACAGGATGAAAAAGAAGCTTAAATGTCAGTTTAGAGAAAATTGAAATAGAATTTAGACAGTTTGTGGTTGCAGACATTTTACTTTTGTTAGCTGTGGTCTGAAACAGAGCCAGCTCAGAATAAATTAATCAGGGTTGAGGAAATAAAAGAGTGATCCCTTAGGATATCAAGTGGAAGACCAAGGAAGTATAATAACACTAAATTTTGCAACACTGACAAATAAAGCCTCTCTGATAGTACAGGAAAAGTTCACTTCAGTTGCACAGACAAGTTATCTTTAAGGAGGGAAACTCTTGTGAGACCTCAGAATACTGTGTCCAGCTCCAGGGCACCTAGCACAAGACAGACATAGACCTGTTGAAACAAGTCCACAGGAGGGCCACAAAAGTGATCAGAGGGCTCAGAGGAACACCCCTCCTTTGAGGACAGGCTGAGAGATTCTGAGTCATTCAGCCTGGAAAAGAGAAAGCTCTGGGGAGACCTTACAGCACCTTCCACTGCTCAGAGAGGGACTGGACAGGGATTTCTTACAAAGGTAAGTATTAATTTGCAGTGACAGTACAAGGGGTGATGGCTTTAAGATGAAGGAGTGCAGGATTAGTTTTGATATTAGGAAGAAATTCTTTACTGTGAGGGCTGTGAGGCACTGGAAGAGGTTGTCCAGTGAGGTTGTGGACTCGTCATCCCTGGAAGTGTTCAAGACCAGGCTGGATGGGGCTTTTCCTGCTCTAGTGGATGGTGTCTGTCCATGGTAGTGGGGTTGGAACTACAGGTTTTGTAAGGTCCCTTCCAACCCAAGCCATTTTATGATTCCATGATTTTAAGATAATGTAGTGCATTTTAGCCTTGTTCCCTACTTGAATTTTAAAGTACTGCAGAAGTTCAAGAGCTGAGATATGTACTTTTTAAAGTGTTTTAAAGGCACCATATTAACACTTCTGGTGCCTTGGAAACATTGACCTGAAGGCCTTCCTTACATTGTTGTGACACAGCAGCAATGAAACTCCAAGTCTCGGACATCACATTTTAAAGATTGTGAGTTGATCAAATTCTGTGCAACAGAAACCGTACAGTGGACACAGACAACACTTGCCACTGCACAGTATCAGGTTCTTAAACAAAAATTAGTTATTTCATTTGGGTGTGTGATGTGGAAGAAACAAGGGCTGAAACGCAATGTAGCCAGAATTTTGAATAGGAACATTGACTGACTTTTTTGACTATGTTAATTTTACAAATGTGCTGACACTATCAAAGAAGTCAGCTCTTGACAAGCTGAGAAGCAATGTGAATGTGTTGATTCCTACCTTCCTATTTATTTATATTATATTTAAGTACATTGTTAGGATATAAGGTTTCTTATTTTTTTATTTCCCACTCACACCAGCAGAGGCTGCTTGATCTTATTTTTATGCAGCTTTTGATGGAAATTTTTGCAAGGGCTAAGCACAGTATTTCTGCTGCTCTAAAAAATGTATGTAAATGTTAACAGCTGAAATTATCAGCATGACTATGAAATACCCTAAATTGAAGATGGACAAAAATAATCCCTTCCTGAGATTAGAAGAAGAAGAAATGTATCATATCAATCCTTGCAAATATGCACAAAAGTTGCTAGTCCATGCACAAAAATGACTTATTGCCACTCCATCATTCTGATTGAAGATGACAAAACCAGTAATATTTTACTTGCTTCAGTCTCTTCTTGGATGAATTGATGAATACATTATTTCATATATTACAATCTACTTAATTTGCCCAATAGGTTTCTGTCATCAAAGGAAGAATGAGGGGTTAAGTTTTTGTTTTAGTCACGGGAGCCTCCAGAGGGTGATATATGCTTCAGTTTTCACCTGGCATGACTAAAATCCACTGTTCTGCAATTTCTGTGTATATGGCCACTGCGGAAAAACCAAAACGTAAAAAATATCTGGTTCTGCACTAATTGTCCTGAACACTATTGCTGGTAGTTGTGTCATACTGTAATTAGCAAATACAAGAGAATATTTAAATGCCAAACATCTCCATGGCACAGTGGCAATGAGGACAAGTGAATGAATTGTCCATATACAAGTGTTAGAGGTGTGAATATATTTACGTTTATGAAAAAATTTTGCAACCTTTTAAACAGGCAAAAAGTTCTCTGTATCTGTCTGTTTGCTTTTCTATGCATTGGTACCCTTCACTGCTGTCTAATCTGAGCATCTTTCCAGCCTAGCTATGAACAGGGGTCAAGTGACCAAAGTCTTGAAATAAAACTCTGGGGTTTTATTCTCTGTTTTTCTGAGCTGCCTGTTTTTCAGGATTATCTTTTGCACTCTGTAGATATTTTAAAACCCTGACAGACAGTTATGGCTAATACTGTATTATATATTATTCATAATTACTTTTTCCATTCCTATTTTGAATATGACAAGTGGACATCAAAATGCAGGATCCAGCTGAAAAGGAGATGCAGCAGTATGATGCCGCATCCTCTCAGTGGGGGCAAAGTCTGTGCTGGATCTGTCAAGAGGTTACAGCTGCTTGGTATCAACAAGCAGAGAATTGCCTAGAATATCTGATTCTTCCAGCTTATCCAGACACGCCCGTATGTCAGAAACAGAGCTGGTATATGACATGATTATTGTAATTTTAAAAAAAAGAGAATCAAGAACTTGCAGAAAAAGCTGCTTTAAAAAATATTTTGCCCAGAAATCTACATTAAAATGACTTAATTTTGGTGAACTATTAAAACTTAGTAAGAGTCAGAATTAAATGTAGTTTTAAGAAGCTTAGTCTAATTCTACAACATGTATGCGATGACACAGTATTTAATTTCCTGCTATTTTTTTTCCACTGGAGCCTCTACCTGGTGACTGCAATGAACAGTTATTCCAAATACCTCATCAGTATTTGTCCTATTTATTCACCTTAGAACATTTTTAATTTCTGTGGTTCTTTCCTTTCAAGCTCATTATTGTTCTAGACACATGGCACTAAATGTAAGGTCAGCCATGTGGGTAAGGGCATGTTTTTTTAATATATGTTCACCTGCACTGGTTATCAATGTCACTGGATCTGTTGCACTGGAGTGTAGCTTTGGAGCTGATACAACAGCAGTGGTCAGTTTGTCAATGGTCAGTGTCTTTTTTGCATTTGATGATAATAGAATTATAACAAAATTTTTAAAAATGTCCACTTCAATTCTTGTATCTGATAAAATGTGCAGCCATAAACACACACTATTACTGTTTTCTCTTCTCCTGTTACAATCCTCTTGCTTCCCAGACCAATTTCCTTCTCCCAGTCATGTTGCCTTTGTCTTCTCTCCTCCAGTTTCTGTTCTTCAGGCAAAATCTTTACTGCAGCTATACCTGTGTTATCTGCTGTTAAAGGCCCAGTCTTTTCTCTTACTCTGTAGATTCCTTTCCTTCTCATTTTCATTCCTGTATTCTTGTGAAGCCAACACAGTGCCCCTTAGCTATATCTGCTCTTTTTTCCTTAGTTTGCTTGTTCATCCAAATGGGCTTCTTACTGCTGCGTTTTTATTCTACTTTTCTTCCATTTCCAGTGGAGATTTGAAATTATCCCTGCCCAAATCCATTCATTCTCTATCCAACATCATTGCATGCTCTTTGCCAGCCAGTCACAGTCTTGTCAGCTCCTTGTCGACTAAGTGCTAGACACTTGGCCTGAACCCAGGCTCTCAGCAACCACAGCTGCTCTATGTCCAGCCCAACCTCTTCCCTTTGGAACTAATTGCAACTTTATGTCCTCAGAGCTCCCAATCCTGGAATCTCAAACAGCCCTGTAGCCACCAGCCTTTGCTTCCTTACATTCTCCCATCCCTCCACTCCCAGGCTGGACCAGCTGGGTTTAGGAGAACCAGAACTGCTCCCAGTGTTTTGTGCTTTGTGCTAACCTGTCACTCAGCTAAATGTCACAATTGGTCTACTTCTCTTTCGGTTTCAGTCTTGCCAGATATTTTTCCAAATGCAACTTCTGTATTAGTAAAGGAAGGGAGAGTTCCCATTCATAGCCCTTAAGGCCACTTCTACTGGATTTTGTGAAAGGATCCTCAGAAGGAAGTCTAATTTGGATTTGCACTAGACCATGTTCAGTGGTACAGTTCTGTTGTGAATAGAACCTTAGTGACAGTACGAAAGGAAAAGAAAGCACAGGTAGAAAGAGAGAAATTGAAGGATTTCACTACAGAATATGATGAAAAGGTGTGAAAAGCTGTTTTTAAATAACTTATCCACTTTTCTAAACACAGATTCTTTTTCTTAAGAATGATTAAAAGCATAACTCCTTCCACTAAGGCCAATGCACTGCCAAACTCCACATCCATCCTTCAAAGTACTAGAGTCACCATGATTTCTTACATGAGTAAAGTGTATTACTTATTTACAGAAATAAAATTTATTTCTGAGTTTGTGTAGAAGAAAAGATAAAAAGTGAGTTGCCACTCAGTGTTTCATCTCAATTCATTTCAATTTGGCAAGGACAAGTTGTTATGAACAACTCAAATTAGATTTATATTATGGAATCTGGTTTACCTATTGCTTTCACCACACTCTGCTTCTTGCTTGCTGCCTTTAGAAGCTAGGACACCCTCCTCATTTTGCTGCCATGCTAGCTGAAAATGTAGACCATTGCTGGAAGATTGAAGGGACATGACTCCAAAAATCAGGCAAACAAAATGTCACATGAGAACATAGTTTTTCACAACTAAAAATATGTTTATAAAAATGAATGAATTGAACCATGTTGCTCAAATAATTACTTTCAACTCCAAACCTTTAATTTATCTTAAAAATTATTGCTACCATATCTGAGAACCATGCCAGTTTTCATCAGTGCACCTTCCTGGAGGTCAAGGCTTAAAACAACTGTCCTGCCTTTCTAACCCAGTAACCAGTTTCTGCCTTGAGGTATGCAGCTGGGGTTGGAGGCGAGGAACAAATTTACTTTACAGAAAAGGAACATGGGGCTAGAACGAAACCTCCGAAGTGCAAAGGCAGCTTGCAGGGAACTGTGAGCGCATCAACAGGTTCACAGCCTGCCTGTTCCCAGATGAGGGGAAAGCTGGTGGAACCATAGAAGGAATAAATTAATCTACCTGGAATAAATAAAAGTCCATGAGTCCAGGTAATGGCAGTGGTTCAGGGAATCTTAGGTTTGTTGCTTTCTACCATCTCTCAAAACTGGGCTTTGGGAAAAGGACCTTAGTGTAGGTTGCAGTAGCAACCTTTGCTAGTGATATGCCTTTGCACCTCCACTGCTGAGCATTTATTTTTCTTCCCTCAGGCTACTGTCATGATACCTGAAGTCCCAGTTAGGTTAAGTTTGCGATGCTACTCTGTGTCTGTACCTGTATCTCTACTAAGTATACTTTAATGAACCAAGTATTTTCCGTCCCTCACAAGGAATAAGATCCATACAAAAGAAGAAGAATGAAGAAAGCTGATGTCTTATAGCCAGTCAGATCAAACTTGTTAGATACATTTTTAAGTTCCTGATTAAATCATGATTATGAGTTGGTAATCTGAGTTTGAGTTGAGGTTTTAATTTTTAGAGGCCATTTGCTGAAACATTTATTTCTTTTGGAAAGCCTGTTGGATTTAATGTGATCCATTCCTTCATAAATCACAGATAATAAAACCACACAAAACTGTGCTGTGTTCAGTGAACGGAGAGTTTTGTTTTGCTTGTGTTGCGGAAGACATTTATGCTAATGGAAACGATTGCACAGCTCTATTAAAGCCATGCATTTCAGCCTGTTTTGACCATGTTGTGTCAGCAATTCTGCTTAGAACACATGTAAGATATTCTAATTTAGCAGAAGGTAAAAGACTGCTCTAGCTTCAAATCTGACTCTATGCATGCGAGCAATATTTTAAACCAAATTCATAGCAATGTCATCAGTTACTTTAATTTTTTTTAAATTTTTTTTTTTTTTTTTGTGGAAACAGATTAGTCTGCATCAATTCATGCAGGAAGCTTACTTTACTAACCCAGTAGACCTAGAATATCATAAGACAGTTCACTAAATTCTCAATGTTAATTGGCAACTACTTTCCAACCAGTCACAGTGCTACTTGTACCTGTGTCTGTTTCAGTCAAAAAGCATTTTGCAATTATTTTGAAGGGAGAAGGAACAGAAACCTGTCTTTTATGAAATGTGTGGTTATTAGGCATTCTTAGCCATTCTTATTATATTAAGTACTAGGAATAAGAAAAATAAATGTTCATTGCAGTTCTCTCAACCTTGATGTATTTGAAATGATTTTATTAAATTTGGGAAATAATGATAGTTTAACACATGGAAGAGATTTCTGTGATTTTCTCATGTGTTTTGAAATCTATACCTAGCAGAGACAAAAGCCCAGAGTTTTCATGTGATGCAGAGTACTGAAACAGTAAAAATTCACTCCCCTGACTGAAATTTATTAAAAAATTTTCAAGTGTCAGTTTTGTCCCAGAACACTTTATATGGGATCCCATATTGTTTATTCTTCTCTAACATAAAGGAAATACAAATATTCAGTTTTATGCCTTGGCTAATTTGAGGAGAAAAGCCCATTATGTTCTATCATCCCACACAGGTAAAAGTCGTACTTCAAATCAATGAGGTATATACAAATCAACATTTATCAATAGAGAATCACAATCGTATCTCTGGTTAAGGTATTTTGTATCCTTCTTTATTCCTTGCTTTCTGTTATATATGAAATATATTCCATAATTATGCCTTTAATATTCTCTGGCAATAGTAGTCATCAGCTTTGTGATTGAAGCCATGCGCACGTTTAAATCAGTGAAAATTCAGAGGTTAAGAGTCTATTAGCTTTCTTCATCTTTTAGAGCATCCCTATCACACCTTTGGAAATGATAAAGTAATGAAAAATTAGATTAGATAGTAGAAGTATCTTAAGTCACTCTGTGATGTAGAATGGATTCAAGAAGAATCCTCTGGTTTTGAAAAGCACAGGAAAGATTGTGCTGTATAGGATGCTATTTTGTTTACACATAAAATTTTTATGTGCTATATGAAGACAAATATTAACTAAACCTAGCATGTTTATTTTCTAATCACAGAGGGCAATAAAAGTAATACCTAGATTTGCTGCATTAGTTCAGTTTCCTTGGTGAAAAGAAATCAGGGATCAACTGTTCTGAATCTGAAGGAAAGCTAAACCACAATTTTACCTATGATCCAATTAATGACAAAAGGGAAGAGCATCTATCTCTAACAGTTTCTGTTTCAGCACTTATGCTGCAAGAGAAAAATGGACGAATAGGATGTTAAGTGTCATGACGCATTGACCTGTTCAATTGCATGGTTAGCTGGCACTGTTTACAGCTTCACTCAATATTAGGAAGGAGTACAATGACAAGCCAATCAAATCACAAATAAGTGAAAAGGCCAAGCTACTTTCCTATTACGATATTCTGATTTGCTTGACATGATACTGGTAAGAATTATATTTTTAATGATTCCTCTACTGGACAAAGCCAGTGAAGAGAACAGAAAATTACATTTGACTCCTCTATTGTCCTGGCAAAATCTGTAACAAGCACAGGTTATAGTACAACCAGTCTTACAATTTCAGAACTGTAATCTACTGATCTTCCCTTCTTGTCACATCCAATTTGTTGCAAGGCATGTTTTACACAAGACCACATTTCTATTCAGTGGTAGCCTAAAGTTGACTGAGATTATAGCTAAATTCCCTTTCTAATGACTCTGCAGAGCTAGAAAGATGCTGTCATATCATCAATCTAGAGGCTATGTAATCACCTAAGTGGAAAAAAGAAAATTGGTTTATAAAACAATTATATATTTTTCAGTTTCAAGTTCTTTTCAAGAGCATTCAGATTAACATGAGACTATGATTTGGAATTATAAAAAGAAGTAAGAACAAGAAAATAATTGAGATTCAATTAAGCAATTCTACCCAGAGCTGTTATTTTATTTCAGTCGCAGGTGTAGGAAGAATATCTGTAGAATAAAGATGTAGTCAGAAAAACTTTGATAGAATGTTAGCCACTGCAAAACTCTTCTACTGAAATCATAACACTTTGCAGGAGCCATATCTACTTACAGAGGAAAAGAGAAAACAAAAGCTAGCAATGATCGAAAAACTGAAATTCATTTTCAAATCCAAATGTGGCATTTCTAACTTGATCTTTTGTATTTTTGTTATTTAACAGAATAAAATTAAAGGGTAACAGCAGATAAATCAGGACAAAAAATAGTTTTAACAAAAATCTGACTTCCCCTTTTTCTTTCACCCTGAATTTTTTCCTTCTTATTTGAAATTAAGTTGGATTTTACAAGTCTGCTTATCAGTAAAATTACTCAGGAAGCAGTTGGGAAGAAGTCAGTAGGTAAAGAACAATCTGGATCATGCTTAGACATGCATAAAAGAAATAAATTAACTACTCAGAGAAATCACCAGGGATTTGAATAAAGCTCCCAACCAGTGTTTCCAGTTCATGGTCAAGACTGAGGCAGTGGCAGATGCAACTTGGAAAACAGCCACATGGCTTGGGAAGAAGAATGGATCTCTTCAACTGTACAGTAGATCTTACAGTAGCTGGTGCATCATAAAATAGAAGTGGTTTTGGACACTGGCTTCATAACCTGTTGAGGACAGCCTGAAAGCTGATTAATGGAGGTCAAGAAAAAGGAGCACACAAAGGGTAAACTGAATAGCCTGCACAAGGGCCAGAAATCAGCAGGAGAGAGCTAGTGTCTCCTTATGTATTTAAGTAAAGGCGATTTAGAGAAGATACTTGATGGCATATGTTGCTCTACTTATTGGCTGTTACAGGGAAAGACTGGTTGATGGAAGTAATAAACTGGCATTGAAGATGTTTTAGATGAGGCTGGAAACATTGCTGCAATGTGACATTAAAACTTGCTTTTACTTATGTGATTCCTAAACAGGATAAGCATGGATTAAAAAACATTAAAAAGCTTCTCTTTTTAGTCCAATAATGACTCAGGCCTGCACCCATTAGCATGTACCCTGTTTGTACAGGAATTGAGCTACTTTTCTGCACTGTAGTATGCGAGGCTGTCATGTCTGAACAACAGAGTTTTTGCAAACCAGTGATCGAATCTCTTTTTCTGCTGCTGAATTTAAAAGTGGATGAGAAGGTAATGGGGCATTAATGGAAAAGGATAGAAATGCCTATTTTTCCTTTGCTTTGCTGTAGACCTAATATAGGGATATACAGTAACCACTTCCAAGTCCTGCATAGTCATCTGGTCTCTTACTATGTTATCCTAAATACTAATAGATTGAGATTCCTTTTCATATATGCAGTGCCAAACTGGGAAGTGTAGAAGCCACCACTGCTTGCCTTCAATGTAAAGCAAACAGAACAAAGTTAGCTGGGAACTAAAATGAAGCTTAGTTTGGAGACTGTTCAAACCTACTTTTGAGCTTTCCCTTTTCCTGGATTATACGACAACCAAATCTACCAACAGCAATCACCTGAGAGGAATTACTAAGTACCTCTGCCTCATGCATTGATTTTTATCTTGAGTTGGGACTGACATAATCAATCCATACAAATGGCTAAGAGAAAATGAAGTGCTTAAGGCCTCACAGAGATTCCCTAAAGAAAACGCATCAGAAAACATTCACAGATGCAACAACTGCTTTATTATAGAGCCAGAAATTGTGAGGGAGAATCAGAGCCACTATTGCAATCCGTATGTCACCATAGCAACTGCTATTACAACAAGTCGGACAGAAGCCCGGATTTTCTATTCAATGATGGAAACTTGGTCTTCCCACAAAGTGCTTTCCCCTAGCATGAATCTCTCTGCTCAATAGAATAAAGAGGAAGGAAATTAATCACAGAAAAGGAAAAGGGTACATTGAAAGAGGAGAAAGTAAAAGCAGAAAATAGAGTAACAGGACCAAAAGGTGCATACTTTGCCACTGGTCCCTAATAATCTAATTGTAAAACTATGTGTCTACCTGTCATTCCCATTCCATTATACTAGGGTGCAGGACAATTCCATTTGAGCCATCTCTTCAACAGGGGCTGCATCTTCCAACTTTTTCATCTACAATGACATAGGTGTACAGGAAGTAACTAGTGAAAATGGGGGTGGTGGGTGAGGGGTGTGTGTCAAGTTGACCCTCCCAACTCCATTACTGTAATAACTATCCTTTCAATATTACTCAATACGCTTCATCAGTTTAGATGGAAAAGACTGTTTATTTACATATAAATAGAGTTCATTCATCAATTACTATCACAGGCAAAATAATCCCAATTTGGAACAATTAATTTAATATATTGCCAATGAAAAATTGAGAGGAATGCTGAGAAAAAAGGACAAAAACTAAACCACCATTGTCACACCCTATCCTTCTCAGACTCAATTACATTTTCATATTCTCCTATCCTCTATTTCCCTGGCTCAGGGAAATGGGAATGGAATCCTTAACAGCTCCTGTCTGTTGCACTTTCCTCCTTTTCACCTGCTCCAGCATGGGTCCTCCACGGGCCACAAATTCTATCAGAAAACCTGAGCTGGTGAGTGTTTTCCACAGGTGTATCTTTGCTCAGGGCACGCCCACCAGCTTTGGCACAGGGTTCTCCATAGGCTGAGGGTGGATACCTACTACATCACAGACCTTCCTGGTCTGCCTCACCATGGTCTTCACCAGGGGCTGTAGGGGAATCCTGCTCTAATGCCTGGAGCACCTCCTCTCCTTCCTTCAATGACCTTGGTGCCTGCAAGGTAGTCTCTCCCACCTGTTTTTCCTCACTCCTCTCTTTCTCACAGCTGCTGTAAGGTGTTTTTATCCCTTCTTAAATAAGCTTTCCCACAGGTGCCATCAGCTTGGCTGAGGGCTCAGCTGTGTGCTGCAGTGGATCTGACAGAGCTGTCTGCACTGGCTGGCAGGTTGTGGCTCCAGCCTCACTGAGGCTGGCCCTGCAGTCCCCAGCTTCCAGCACATGTCCAAGGGCACATGATGCATCATCTTACTGGTTTTGAATTAATAACTGCATTTCGTCACTTTACAGGATAAATTCTCCTGGGGCACTGAATAAAAAGATTTACTTGTATCTAGCTAGATGTTTACTGCATTCTTATTGATTAAGAGGTGAATTATCTTATGAAAAAGAGATGTTAGGTTAGTCTGACATCATAAATTCTGACCTCTGATAAAAATAGTGCTGTATTTTATGACATTTTTTTCTCCATGCTCTTGATTACTATCTTCTTCACAAACTCTTGCAAGACTGCATAGATTTGCATTCGATCAGAGATCTATAGCTGTCTACCCCTTTTGCCAGTTGTGTGAATAAATACCATGTTTGCTGTTTCACAGTTCTTGGATGCTCCAGAAGAGACAGTTCCACGGCTGTTTTAAATGTCCTAACACAGGCTGGGTTTTTTTAGCCACCACTATTTTGGAATAGTGGTTATTTGATCCTCTTTCCCTCTCCTCTGCCTCATTCCCTCCAGAGCAAGGTATAAATTACTTCCAACTCAGCTGTGGACATTTTCATTTTCATATTTCCTACCAATGAAGTACTTACTGTCATATATCTTACCTACTTAATGAAAATTGACATTAATTTTTGAGCTTGTGTTTAGTCTGTATGTCAGTGTGGACTAGTTTCAGTTTTTCCCTTTGTTTGTTTTTGTTTGTTTGTTTGATTTTTTTTACCATTTCTTGCATGAAAAATAATGATATTGGGCTGACATAGTTGGAAAGGCCTTATTTCTACAGATATTTTCCATGCTGTCAGACACTGTCTGCGACAGCATCTATTTCTTCTATATCTCCCTTTTATTGTTTTCAAAGGGAGCATTGACCTAGGTAGCCCCTCTTTGCTTAATGGTCCCCTTCCTTTTCTTAGGACACAAACTTCTATACTGTATATAATTTTGCGCTTCTTTACCTTTAAATCTCTTCCTAACCTGAATGTCATGAAGGATATGAATACTTTTATGAATGTATTGAAGTAATGTGTCATGGTTACATAGATCAGGATTAGAAGTTTTCTGACTATCAGAGCAGTGAAATTCTAAAATAGCTTTTAAAATAAAATATTAAAGATCTTAATCTATCTTAAGATAAAGATAAGAAATTCTTGGAAAAACTGCAGGAACAAATAAGCAAGATACTGCAACTAGTAGTAGAATTTGGGAAGTTATTTTTGCCAAATTTGATATATTTGGTTACAATGAAAACTGCCTTGAAATACTGAAGATGGTCCGAAAGTAACCTGTGG
This sequence comes from Ifrita kowaldi, assembly GCA_013398055.1. Classification (NCBI taxonomy): domain Eukaryota; kingdom Metazoa; phylum Chordata; class Aves; order Passeriformes; family Cinclosomatidae; genus Ifrita; species Ifrita kowaldi. The sequence goes on from VZRS01000901.1 coordinate 35,091, forward strand.
TTAGTTGCGTGCAATGAAACTTGCATTTTAGTATATTCTCTACTTCTATAGACATAAGTTCTTTAATGAATAAATCCTTTTAATTCAATTATGAAAACATTTTTATTTTATTCTTAGATTTTCATTTACTGCAGCAATTCTCCTTTCTAAGATAATACTAGTATTTGCTTGGTTACATAAGTCTATTCCTCATCTTCCGAATTTGACCATTTAGTAAAATAATGCAAGGAGCTACTAAACTTTCACATATGAAAAAATCCCGTGTCTGAGAGAACATCCCTGCAACACCTTAATAAGCTTGTCAACAGGTACAGTGATCACAGCACACAGCGAAAAATTCCTACGGGAAGTTTATAGTGATCTCTGCTCAACTAATAAAAACAGTCCAGTTTTGATTTGGACCAGTCTGAGTCTACAATATGATTAATACTATAGAAGGAAAAAATCAAAACTGCCAACAGGGATTCTAGGCCAAAGCCTACTGGTTGTTCAAGTGAAGTGTCTTCTTAATTTCACAGAGAGTAAATAAAACACTCTTCTGTGTCTCTCCAGCGATATTTAAAAAGGAGAAAAAAACCTCCACCAAACAAAGAAGTAAAAATAGAAGATATAGGAGGCAGATGGCAAATAGCAAAAAAACTGAACAGGCCAAATTAAGCTATAAAATTTCAATACAGCAAAGAAAGAAGCAGGATCAGTTGCAGAGGTAGAAAAATGGGAAAAGATAAGTAGCATGAAGAAATTTTAATAGCAAAGCTTATGATATTTTAAGCATATGAATGTCTCTCTAAAGCTTAACTAAGAGCCTTAACTTCCATGTGGACAGGATCTGTTGAATTACATTTATAGCAAAGTTCTGTTTAAAATAATGGTTTCTGAACTTGGCAATCCACAGAAAACGAAAAGCAATTCCCACCCCTCCCCCCCCCCCCCCTCTTCACAAACACAACAAGGCGCACGTA
>VZRS01000901.1:36150-107250 GCA_013398055.1 Ifrita kowaldi
AAAAGCCTTTGTGTTCAGGCCAAAATAACTCATCCTTAAAAAAAATTAATAACCCCATGTGATGAACTGTGAGATTTTTCATAGAAGAAATGTTCCACATCACAGCAAATTGTTTCTTTCTGGGCGGGTTTTGCTGCTGGTGGCAGTTTGGGAACCATGTAAAGCAAAAGAAAACCCTTTTTCCCTTTAAGCATAAGAAAGAGACTTTTTCAAAACTGCGACTCTGACTGAAATCCCATGTTCTGTTATCTTTTGTGTAAGCTGAGTGAAAAGAAAAAGTGCTGGAGGAGGGGGGAGATTTGTTTTAACTTTCTTGGTTTTTTTTTTCTTTCTCTTTTATTTCTGTTGGTAATAAAACCCTTTCTTTGTATCACAGATGTTTAAAGTTTGTGCCTGCTTTGTTTTTGTTTCTTTTAATTTTTATCTCACACAAAAGAAATCAGTAAGTAATCCATATTTCAAACCAAAATCACTACACTTTTTGGTGTTTCTGCCCGGTTAGCAAATTCAACCCTCTACAGACGTTATAGAATAATCCTAAAGAGTCAAAGGATAAAATTGTGTATGACTAAGTTTGTCCTGACATCCTCTTCCCCATAAAAATACATTTTTGCCATCTTAAAGATAGCTTTATGATTTTAGTGTTTTCTGACCATCACAGCTGTATTGTTAAAAGTGTATATCAATTTATCAGAGTTTTCTGTAACTGCTCTACGGAGATGACTCAACATTCACTTCTTACACATAAAACTTAAAAGGGACCTACTGGAAAGATGGGGAAGAACTGTTTATCAGGAACACTACTGGTAGGAAGAGAGGTAACAATTTTGAACTGGAAGGAAGAAATCCTTCACTGGTAAAGGCTGTAAAATGCTGGAACAGGTTGCCCAGAGTACCTGTGGACATCCAATTCCTGGAAATGTTCCAGGCAAGGTTTGATGGGGCTTTGAGCAACCTGCCCATGCAGGTGCCTTGGAACTAGATGATCTTTGAAAGTCCCTTCCAACATAAACCATTCTATGATTTTATGATTCTAATGCCCTTTTCTTCCATTTTCATCCATTCCCCAGGTAATGAGTCTGTCTTGCAATAGTAATAATAATCCATACAAGTTTGATTTTATCCATAAGATTTGTACGAAACAGCCCTTCATTTAAAAACAAGTTCTGTGAAGAAGGAAAGTAAAGAACCAGGGTGTTACAGAACTACTGAGACTTCCTCAGAAAAATAACAAGGGATTTACATTGAATTTAATAGGAGCTGTGAAAAGCTGTACTTTTGCCTTCTTCACCCTTCAGTGGACAGCAATCGTCATTTATTTCTGTTTGCTGGAAGATGTGAAATAGAGTTGAAAACCAAACACACTGATTTAATTTCTCCAGCTCAAGAAATATCACTATTTTTTTCTAATCTTTGTTAGGTTTTTTTAAACTTTATTTCTTCAGTGCACATGAATATGAATGATTGAGGAATCTTCATACAGGTGGATGTGCAAAATAAAGAAAATGTAAATGTCTGCATCAGACACGGATTTATAAAGACTGATTGAAATTGCTGTTGCATAAGCAAGTCATATTAACAGTTATTACTGTAAGGTGTCATTTGTGCTTTCTCTGTTCCTGAGGAACATTTATTTTTTGAATGGATCTGCTGCCTTGCTAAACCATTAACATTTGTCAGATGGTGAGATTAGACTCCTAACAACTTGCAGATGACATTCAGCCATAGCAAACCCTTTTCAGTTGTTGACAGTTTGTTTAATAAGTGTGCATACTGCTGACATTTAGACAAGAAAATGTCTGTGAAATGTGAATTCTTACAGCGTGTAGCTGAAGCTGATGTTAAGCTTTCCAGGCTTGGGTTTCAGTAGGATCTTTGTGTGTACACAGATATTCTTTGTTTGCGTGTAAACTTTCACAAACAGAAAGAATATGTTCTACTCAGTCTCTCAAAAATACAGAAAGTCTTGATGTTTCAGTTTATTTTAAAACTGAATTTTCAATTGAACGTAATGAAATATTTGTACTGAATGTCTTGCCTTATTTTCTTTACAAATTGTATTTCCAAAGCTATTGTTCTAACGATATTATTCAGCCTTCCTCTCCAATGTAAATTCTGCAAATAACTCTTTCTTGTAAACAATTCCTTTGAAGCTTTTTAGATATATGAAATTTAAGCTTATTTGATTTGAAAGATTACACACATTTCTGCTTTCAGACTGGGATTGTTCTAAATCAATCACCTACAGCATTTGTTTAAAATCCATTGGTCTGAAATATATTTCAGCTAGCAACACCTTACTTGCCCATTTGAGTGAAAAAAAAGTCTGTAAGTAAATCAGACTCAATTAAAAAGTCCAAATAATTACATGAAATATTTTCTCAAAACTTGCACTGATATTTACTGCAAGAAAATGTACTCCACTTCAAAACTGAAATGGCAAATATTAGGAGAATGGATACATTTTCCTCAATTTTCAGACATTTAACTTCTTTCAATGAGTAATATTAGTAATTTCTGTTGTTCTTTAAAATCCTCAAGAACACTTTTCTTAGGCTCTATTTTTATAAAGTGCAAATTGCTACAAAAACCCCCATTTTTTTCCTCCACAAAATTATGTTGACGTGCACATAAAGCAATTGACTACATTGTCAGACAGAGATTTATTAACTGCCAATGATCAGATCATAGAATCAGAGAATCATTGACTATCCCAGGTTGGAACTGACCTTCAGGGATTATGTAAATCCAGCTCCTGGCCAGGCACAGGACAGCCCCAAGAATCATACTGGTTACTTGTTTTGTCACTTTATCTCAAGATGATGTCTAAATTGTTCATATGAAAGGTGCTTTTGAAATTCAACAGTAAAAATTTTACTATATTTATTTATTGTTATATTAAAGCTTACTTGACTTTACAGAAACTTACTTTTTTCTTCTTCAGTTTTACTCTGAACTAATAATTCTGACTATGATATTTATCTGGTTGTATGAATGTTCAACATGTAATTTTTTTTTTCCTACTTATAATTTTTTTTAAATTTTAAAAATTGTTAGCTTTTTAAACTCAGAAATCCTAAAGCATAAGTTAGAAAACTAACTTAAAAATATCAGTTTAGTGGTAGAACCTTCTAAGCTGCAGAAGAAGAAATTAATTGACAGAGAATTTCAGTTACTCACGTTTCTCGACAAAATTTTAGAATTCCTCTTCATGCTTTGTGAAATTATTATTACAAAAAAAGGAACAAAGAAAATCCCGGTCTTTTATACCCTCACAGTCTAAGCATATGAAAGTCTGCAGTCCTTGGCTCCTGCTGTGTCTCTGAGTGTTCTGTCACCTAGACAATGCCACAAGTCCCATGTCCTTTGTTGTGCAAAGGGTTGGTGCCAGTTCACGGCTTCTTGCCTGAGGGTCCTGCCTGCAGCTGGCACAGCAGCTGCTCACCAAGCCACCTGTACTGAATGTGTTCCTCAGCAACCCTGACGCCTCTTCAGCAATTCCAGAGAGCCTACACCTCTGCCCTGGGCAACTTATTCCAGTGTCTAACCACTCTTTGAGTGAATATTTTTTTTCTAATAACTAATCTAAACCTCCTGTGGCACAATTTAAGGCCATTTCTTTTTGTCCCTTCGATTGAGACATGGCAGACCGACCCCCACCTTCCTACAACCTCCCTTCAGATAGCTGTAGAGAGCAATGAGGAGTCCAAAACTGATTTGCAACAAGCATGTCCAAACGGGATCTGAGGTGCAGCCTGACCGGTACCAAGCACAGGGGGGCAATCAGACAATCACTGCCCTAGTCCTGCTGGACACACTGTTGCTGGTACAGGCCAGGATGCCATTGGCCTTCCTGGCCACCTGGACACACAGCTGGCTCATATCCAGTCATCTGTGTCCCTTCCTGCCGAGCAGCTCTCAAGCCACTCTTTCCGAAGCCTGCAGTGATGCTTGGTTGCATCCCAAGTGCAGGACTGTCTTGGGGTGACTCCATCATGTATATCCCCTATCACGGCTTTATGCCAAACCAGTTAATTTTGTGCCTTTTCTGNCCAGCACTTTGCCTTATTTGAACCTCGTGCAGTTGTCCTCATCCCATCGATCCAGCCTATCCAGATCCCTCTGCAGAGCCTTCCTATGCTCCAGAGGATCAACACTCCTGCCTACTTTGGTGTCGTCTACAAAATTACTGAGGGTGCATTCGATCCCCTCATCCAGACCATTGATAAAGATATTAAACAGGAGTGGCACCAGTACTGAGGCCTGGGGAACCCCACTAGTGAGAGGCCACCAGCTGGGTGTAACTCCATTCGCCACCACTCTCTGGGTCCAGCTATCCAGACAGATTTACACACAGCAAAGAGTACACCTATCCAAATCCTGAGCAGTCAGCTTCTCCGGGAAAATGCTATAGGAGACAAGGTCAAACACTTTACTGAAATCTAAGTAGTCCAACTGCCTTTGCCTCATCTACTCGTGCCTCACCTAGTAAACAGGGCCCTTTGTCTTAACAGGAAATCAGGTTGGTCATGATATTGTTTGGAATGGTATCTAGGATCACGACTGGCAGAAATCTGACTGTTTTAAAGAGTTTCATGTGTAGGTCTGATTTGGGCTATAGAAACTCTTTAGTAAACAGGTAGTAGAGAGAAGGTGATAATATGTGTGTCCTTTTATTTTTTGAGATATGACAAGAGGGCTGCAAATTAAGTTCTATGCAAACATTAAAATGAGCGAGTATCCCACTGTAAAAGGACTGGTAACACCAATTGGCCAGCAGTAATCAAATGCAATAGAGTTGTACAGAAAGAAAACACAAGGTGGATAAAAATAAAGGCTAAAATAAACAGCTAGATGTAAACAAACACTTCTGAACCACTTGTGAATTATCAAATGAATTGATAAAAATTATCTGTAGCAGCTAGGGGCTTATCTTTCCAAAAATTGGAGATTAAATTTCCTTGTGTGTCATTCCATAGATTTTGCTGATCTGATGTTCACTGTCATCTCCAGTCATAAGCCAAAACACATATTGTATATAAATATACAGGAACTTACCCCAAAGGCTGATGCTGCTTTTGTGCTCCACTTCTCTATCATGGCAGCTACAGTCTTCTGGGGTTCCATACCACACAATTAAATGTTTAAATTAAAGAGTTTGTAGATAAAGAGGAATGGGAAAATACTTTTTAGAACATTCTTTTGTGTCAGAAATTAAACCAGAAAAATTAAGAGGGTCAATAGAACTCTCTGTGATAGCAGATAAAACTGCTATTTCATAGCAATTCACTTACCTCCCCCCTCCTTCATTTTCACAATAGGTAGGTGTAACTTCCTTTCCAAAGGGAAAGTCTATTAGTAAATTAAGTATACTGTACACTTGCTATCCTTCCCTTCCCAGGTGAAGAAAAAAATCTTCAGGTTTTTTGTTCCCAGTTTCAATCTTGGAGGAAAGGTTACTATTCATTTTTGTGTTCCTTTCTTCGTTTCTTTCTGTGGCACAACCAAAAACTATTGTGTAAAATTATCTCTGTCTGTTATGTACAGGGCAGAGGAGCCCTGTTACCTGAGCAAGGGGAAAGAATTTTAAAGAAATTGGAGATACAAGCCTATATATAATGTGATGCTTTCTTGTTTGAGTTGAGACAAAATTGTTCTGCCTGTGGGACATAATTGCTTGTCACCCTTCTGAGGCAGTGAGTCTTGTACTCATTATTAAAAGGGAATTAGGTTTACATAAAATACACAATTTCATCTCCAAAGTGTCTTATAACTTGCATCTTTAGACATAAATTATTCTAAATCCACCAGCGTTTTGGATTTATGCTGGCTACTTTTTGCTGGCTCTTCCTTACAGATCAGTAGAGATTCTTACACCTAAAATATTTTTGTTTATTGTGTGTATTGAGGCTTCTATTGTTTGCATTTAGATGAGACAATGAAGCTCATCATCCCATAATTTTAATGGATTCAAAGGTGCATAATCTAAAGTGGAGCATTGCAGACACAGATTAAGTGATTTCTTTAAAGCACACAAGATTTGGGACACCTCAGAAGTGAATCTGAGCTCTTCAATTCTAGACCCAGGAATGAACCCCACATCATTCTTAGTTTCTCTTTAGTTCTCAGATAAACATTTTAAAGTTATTAAACCCTTAAATTGGATATGTGGAACAAATGAAAATGAAGAAGTGAGACTGATACAAAACTTTTAATATTATTTTACCCAAAACCTGCTGAAGGCACATTGCTACCACTGGTTGAAATATTCTTCTTTATGAAGGCATTAATTATTCTTATCTGAACTATGTGTTTTATATAAGGGCTGCTAACACTAATCGTTATATCTAACTAATATAAAGAGAAAGAGAAAACAGATTATTTTCCTTCCAGGCTTCTGGTGAGTTCTTCCACTGATTTTCTATCCAATACAGTAACTGCAATAGCAGCAAAACTTTGTAAGGATTTAAGAAGTGAATTTTTTAATTGATTATGCTGAATAAAGGGTGTAAGTCTCATTACAATATGGGAAAGTTGTAAAAATGACAAAGAAATAAAATGTGGAGTGGTTGTATTGTTTCACTTGAAAACTGTTTTCTGATGCTTCTGAATTTCAGTTTATACAAATCCCACAGACCTAAAACATTTTCATTTAATTGCCTAGAAACAACAGTATTTGATGCAATTACCCTAAAGGTGTCTTTGCTCTCATATTCTGAATCCAAATAATCTCCAGACATTATGTGTGTTTGGCCTTTTCTAGTGCCAATGCATTAAGCAAGAAATGTCTCAAAATAATAATGACAGTAAGGGAGACAGGACTGAGCAATTCTTTCTTCTGTGACCTGTTGTTCTTCCTTTCAGGGAGTGTTCAGTACAGCAAAATGTAATTGCATGAAGTGCATGGTTCATGTCCAGACTACACAAAGGACAGAAGGTACTGGAATGGGTGAAGTGATAATGTCCAAGAAAGTAAATGAACATGAAAGTTCTATGGACAGGTGGTAATGTGAATACAAGTATATAAAGGGCTGGCAGTCTGCTGCTGGCTGCCTGTGAGGATGAGGCTTCTGAATGTTTCTTTTAACACACTGTTGAAGAGTCACTAGTGCAGCAGCAAGCAGAGGAATAACAATCAATAATTAACAGGACAGAGTGAGTAGAGGAGCTCCAAAATGGGATAAATTCAGCAGTGTGGAATAATGTAAGATTTTCAATTTGGAGAGATTTCTGCCATACATTATTGAAAATAACAAGGATTTCAAGACAACATGATGGGCTTGCATTTACTTGAGCATGTGGTGCAACACAATGAAAAAGCTCATGACAGGTGGGAGGTAACTCTAGGACAATGATGGAAAAAAAGCTTTGTGAACTGTCAAAATCATGAAGTTTTATTTCTAAAATAGGTAAAAAAAGTTGAATGTTGTTTGTGTTTAATGAAAATGAAGGCTGAGGTAATCTATAGTTCAAATGAACACTCACAGCAAAACATGACTTATTATTGGTGGTAAAAGGTCAGTCAGAAGACAACTGTGCAAAAGCCATGCCTGAAACATCAAGCTGTACGTGTTTCTGTAATTTAATTACTTAGAAACGAAACAAATATCAACATACTAAAATAAGGAAGAAGAGGCAAAATTATCATTCATGCATCAAGCTTCAGACTCAAACACTCAACTAATATATTCAAACAATAAAGTGGAAAGAAAAAAACCCAAATTCAAACAGAGTTTCAGGAAACATCTCTACTAATAAGGAATGTACAGTTAAAATCATCATAAAATAAGTCCAAAATAAGTTAAACAGATCATTGCTATTAAAAAAGCAATATCAATTTTCCCTATTCCTCACAATGCATTTCCATTAAACTCCAGTGACAAATGATCTGGGGATCCAAGATCAACTGCAGTCATTCTGAGGTAGTTTTGCTGTTGAGTTGGTATATTCAGTCATCCCAGTGAAGGATCCAGCACAGGCGAGGGCTGCTACAAGATGTGAAGGACAGTTCAAAAGGTGGCTGAAGGAAAGGAGGAGAAAGGACACAAAGACGTAAGAGCAGCCCTTTCCCAGCAGCAGTGCGCTGATAGATGAGCTCATCAAATCTGGACTAGAGATAGATGGGCTAATCAAAGAGCTGACAGCCACAGAGTAGGGCTGTCCTGGAGCACCTGATGAGGAAATGGGAACAGAATTGTCCTAGCACCTGATGAGGAAATGGGAACAGAATTGTCCTTTTGGGCAGCAATTTAGCAGTTGTTCATTGTCCCTGTTTTACAGTGAGCAGTGCATGTCTCCCCATTGGTTTTGACCTATATCAGTTTGCACATAGACAATCATATCTGAAGGGAACTTTCAGTTAACAATGTATGTTGCTAATATTTTTTTTTGCTTTATGGTGGTGATTAAAATTGTAACGAATGACTTCTAGAGTCACAATGGACCTGGAGTGACTGACATATAGCCCTCTTTTCCTGAGGGAAAAGCACATACGGTAGAAGGATCTCATGCATCTTCCAATGGCTGTGAACCTTAGCCCAGAAATTAAGTGCAATTGTGTTGGTGAAGTCTAGAAAAGCGTATAATGTTGTGTCATGTTTAGTGGAATGTGTGAGGCCATTGTTGATTCTTACCACAGCTCCTCAATCTCCACAATGTGAAGTTCATATGGAAGTCTTTCTTTGATTTGGAGCACACAAAAATATCTGTCTCTTCAGTGTCTTTGAGAATGTAATTCTGTTCACCTGTGTTCTCTTGGAAGGCAGCTGTGACTTCTAAATACATGCCACTGGGGTATATGTGAAACGCTGTAGCAGAAGAGCTCTGTCTGCCAGCATTAGCTGCATCTACACTTGGGTCTACTGGGCAAGTACAGCACCAACAGAAGCTCATGAGAAACATGATCTGTGCTGTTTTTCAGTGTTAAAAGAATTTTGAAGGGTACCGTACTAAATAGGAAAGTAGAAGTAGGAGGTTGTCAGAGCCTGGAGCAACTGATGTCTCCAGACATTTTAGGATGAGTGTGTAGGTGGGTGGGTGGGGGCAGGTCAGGCCTTGTCCTGGCAAGGCAGTCCTAGAGCCCCTAGAGCCTGTATCCCAGCCTGGCAGAGCTGCAAATCATGGCACTCCAGAGGCTGGGCTCCACTCTCTCCTAACCCAGCTCCTGAGTGGCCAAATGACCAGAAGTCCCACCTGGGGGGAGGGCCCACAAACGCCCAGGGATTTTAAAGGCTGAGCATAATGTGGCATATCTTGACCCTACCTGGCTCTTGGGGTTTCTATCTGAGCACTGCTGGAAGGCAGGAGTTGGTAGCTATATGTGTTTTTCTTTATGTTTTCTGCCTTTCTCTCTTGCTTCTTCTAATTCCCTCTTCTTGGAACATTTTGAGTAACTTAATATCAAATGGGTTTAAAGTTTGCTGAGTTGAGTCGTCCAGATTAATGCTGTGAGAAGTGTTAATGTTAATTGGATGTTGTTCTAAATCTTTTACCAAAGTTCTCTGATTTTCTATAGTTTGCCAGTACACTTTTGTCTTGCTCTGACCTCTTGAGAATATTGTATTCTTCCCGTGTGTCTAATCCAGAGTAGTTGAACCACTGTAAACCCCTTTCAGCGACTTGTCTGGGGCCTTACCAAAGTGAAGTGGGAGAAAGTGGCTAGTACTGATAAATAATTTCATTGTAAATTTCTAGTTAAAATGTCTCTGTAATTGAAGATCAGTTCCATGGCTTAAGGAAGCTGAAAGATTAATGTGGCACTATTTACACATTCACCTTCTACACCAGAAAGCTGTTATTCATAGAAAAATATACGTTTTGGTTCCTTTGGAAAAAAAGATGCTTTTAAATTTTTTTTTTTAAAGACTAGTGAGTTTTTACAGCTTCTCCCTGTTGCTTGAGTTGGAATTGTCTTCATTATAAGCCTGCTACTGCTTTTTCAGCCTTTCTAAGGGAACAAAGAAAAGGTTATTCTAACTCCCATAACAAGCTGGGCTCTTCAGCAATGAAATAAAGGCTTTAAATGATCAGCATTTGCTTAGTTATATAACTGTTATTTCCGGTATTCATTCAATTTAAATTGAAATGCAGTATACAAAATACCAAATGACCCTTTTCTCTTGCAGGCCACTAGAGATCATCAGTAACAGTTTCTAATGTTTTATGGAGTTTTCTTTCTAACTCTGTAGGAAAACAATCAAGTTGATTTTTTCCTGCCTTAGTTTTAATTGCTAATAAATCACTCTGCTTGCACATCATGCTCTCCAGCACACATCAATTATCATCTCCTCTCTTCTTCAGGAGATGTCTAGAGATGCCTCTGCCTTCAAAAAAACAAATCCACCATGTTCTTTTGATCTTTAAGGCTGATTCTGAGGAAAGATGTTCTAACGAATCTGTCAGCACCTGATTGTCTTGGTTATTCTAGGTGCATCCTGATTTCCCCTTTAGTGCAAAAATGTCTTTAGCTGTGACCCTTTAATTGTGTGTTCATGTGACTAGAAAAGCACAGCCTGAGAGAAAACAAAAAGCAACGCATTTTTAAAACATTCTTTTTAGTAGAGCGTGGTATAGCCTAGGTACTCTTTTTACCTAAGACTCGGTATGTCTTTTTAGAAGGCTTTAGTATAGGTGATACATTAAAAATTAGGCTCCTTGTATCACTAATTCCCCATACCTTTCTTGAATCATTTTTCAGAGTCTATTGCTTCAAATATATTTACCCTTAAAAAAAAAATTTTATACATTTCAGTCAGCTTGGATGACCAGAGCTAATTACCCAGCACTTAGCCAACAGCCGGAATGATTACAGCTTTCTCCTTTGTGTCTCTTTTGGTATCTCAGATCCGATTTCCTTCCCCAGTCCTAGAACAGCATACACGTGCCAGACTTAAGTTTCTTCGCTTTTCTGTTGCTAGACAGACTAATTGCTTTAACCTGTTACAATTTTAATCCTCTCTACCTATTGATCAAATATTTCTGTAGGGTTTGAACTTCAGATGAGACAACTGACCAGCCTGTTTTTTCTTAGTTCATGAGGTTGGAGGACAAGTCATGCATTTGCCCAGTTTGGATCATGCTTGCTGCAGATGGAATCTAATTTGCTGCCTCTCTGTTAAGCCTCTGGGAAATTTACTTCTAAATTGATGAGAGTAAATTCTGCTAATAAACTTTTAAGGGAAAAGGGATATAGACCTGTCTAGCGCACAGCCTGTCTGAAAGTCATACTAACATAAGAAACCCGCTAAGTTTTCAATGAAAGCCTCATCCTTTTTCTAGAAAAAGTTCGTTGTATTTTGGTTAGTATTTTTCATAAACNCTGGCAAGGCAGTCCTAGAGCCCCTAGAGCCTGTATCCCAGCCTGGCAGAGCTGCAAATCATGGCACTCCAGAGGCTGGGCTCCACTCTCTCCTAACCCAGCTCCTGAGTGGCCAAATGACCAGAAGTCCCACCTGGGGGGAGGGCCCACAAACGCCCAGGGATTTTAAAGGCTGAGCATAATGTGGCATATCTTGACCCTACCTGGCTCTTGGGGTTTCTATCTGAGCACTGCTGGAAGGCAGGAGTTGGTAGCTATATGTGTTTTTCTTTATGTTTTCTGCCTTTCTCTCTTGCTTCTTCTAATTCCCTCTTCTTGGAACATTTTGAGTAACTTAATATCAAATGGGTTTAAAGTTTGCTGAGTTGAGTCGTCCAGATTAATGCTGTGAGAAGTGTTAATGTTAATTGGATGTTGTTCTAAATCTTTTACCAAAGTTCTCTGATTTTCTATAGTTTGCCAGTACACTTTTGTCTTGCTCTGACCTCTTGAGAATATTGTATTCTTCCCGTGTGTCTAATCCAGAGTAGTTGAACCACTGTAAACCCCTTTCAGCGACTTGTCTGGGGCCTTACCAAAGTGAAGTGGGAGAAAGTGGCTAGTACTGATAAATAATTTCATTGTAAATTTCTAGTTAAAATGTCTCTGTAATTGAAGATCAGTTCCATGGCTTAAGGAAGCTGAAAGATTAATGTGGCACTATTTACACATTCACCTTCTACACCAGAAAGCTGTTATTCATAGAAAAATATACGTTTTGGTTCCTTTGGAAAAAAAGATGCTTTTAAATTTTTTTTTTTAAAGACTAGTGAGTTTTTACAGCTTCTCCCTGTTGCTTGAGTTGGAATTGTCTTCATTATAAGCCTGCTACTGCTTTTTCAGCCTTTCTAAGGGAACAAAGAAAAGGTTATTCTAACTCCCATAACAAGCTGGGCTCTTCAGCAATGAAATAAAGGCTTTAAATGATCAGCATTTGCTTAGTTATATAACTGTTATTTCCGGTATTCATTCAATTTAAATTGAAATGCAGTATACAAAATACCAAATGACCCTTTTCTCTTGCAGGCCACTAGAGATCATCAGTAACAGTTTCTAATGTTTTATGGAGTTTTCTTTCTAACTCTGTAGGAAAACAATCAAGTTGATTTTTTCCTGCCTTAGTTTTAATTGCTAATAAATCACTCTGCTTGCACATCATGCTCTCCAGCACACATCAATTATCATCTCCTCTCTTCTTCAGGAGATGTCTAGAGATGCCTCTGCCTTCAAAAAAACAAATCCACCATGTTCTTTTGATCTTTAAGGCTGATTCTGAGGAAAGATGTTCTAACGAATCTGTCAGCACCTGATTGTCTTGGTTATTCTAGGTGCATCCTGATTTCCCCTTTAGTGCAAAAATGTCTTTAGCTGTGACCCTTTAATTGTGTGTTCATGTGACTAGAAAAGCACAGCCTGAGAGAAAACAAAAAGCAACGCATTTTTAAAACATTCTTTTTAGTAGAGCGTGGTATAGCCTAGGTACTCTTTTTACCTAAGACTCGGTATGTCTTTTTAGAAGGCTTTAGTATAGGTGATACATTAAAAATTAGGCTCCTTGTATCACTAATTCCCCATACCTTTCTTGAATCATTTTTCAGAGTCTATTGCTTCAAATATATTTACCCTTAAAAAAAAAATTTTATACATTTCAGTCAGCTTGGATGACCAGAGCTAATTACCCAGCACTTAGCCAACAGCCGGAATGATTACAGCTTTCTCCTTTGTGTCTCTTTTGGTATCTCAGATCCGATTTCCTTCCCCAGTCCTAGAACAGCATACACGTGCCAGACTTAAGTTTCTTCGCTTTTCTGTTGCTAGACAGACTAATTGCTTTAACCTGTTACAATTTTAATCCTCTCTACCTATTGATCAAATATTTCTGTAGGGTTTGAACTTCAGATGAGACAACTGACCAGCCTGTTTTTTCTTAGTTCATGAGGTTGGAGGACAAGTCATGCATTTGCCCAGTTTGGATCATGCTTGCTGCAGATGGAATCTAATTTGCTGCCTCTCTGTTAAGCCTCTGGGAAATTTACTTCTAAATTGATGAGAGTAAATTCTGCTAATAAACTTTTAAGGGAAAAGGGATATAGACCTGTCTAGCGCACAGCCTGTCTGAAAGTCATACTAACATAAGAAACCCGCTAAGTTTTCAATGAAAGCCTCATCCTTTTTCTAGAAAAAGTTCGTTGTATTTTGGTTAGTATTTTTCATAAACGAGACCCCAACAGCAACATGATATGAAAGGTATGGTGAATAATTTGAATAACTTATGTGCTGTTGAAAATAGTTTTGTTGGTAGAAGTATTTGAAACTGATAATGACAGGCCATACCACCATCCCCTCCTATAATTGCAAGTTCTACCCTTATAAATGGATTAAGGCTGCCACACATTTTTCTTTGTCAGGAACTTCTTTAGACTAGTTTTTATCAGTAAAGCTGTTATTGAGATGTGGTACTCTTTATTGTTTGCACAGATGCACTGCTTATGCACACACAGTAGTAATTGTTCATGTACAATAATTGTGCAGTTACTTTACAGTAATTGTCTTGTGTACTTTATATAAATATCAGTTTTTGACAGCTGGTTTATTCATTCTCAACTCATTATGAACTGATCCCTTTTGTTGCCAGCTATTGCTCTAAAGCACTGTGAAAACAGTATGCAGGTTGTCAGCAGCATTTCCTGAAGTGATCAGTAGCTAAAGAAATCCCCTTGTTTTACTATCAGCCTGGGCCTTATTATTGATGTCTTCCTGTGGAGCCTGGAAATAGCTCCAGCAGCAAATACCACTAAACTTTTACCAAGGGAAGATTTTATTATCAGATACCAGCTTTCCTAAATTAATTTTGTTGGTTGCTTCCTCCCTCAGCTGTGTATGTTTCCTGTATGGTTTTGGTGTCTTTTCCACGTAAAGTGGTAGCCTTTCCAAGCCAGGCATATATTTTTAAAATGGGATGATGTACAATTTCCCAACATGAGCAACAGTCTGGACTCTGTTCCTGTTGAAGTGTACAGGGTCTTCATTACACACATTTTAGATGTAGCCTTCTTTTTCTAGGTTTCTGAATAGTAAATTTAGCCATTTGCTTCTAATTATATTAGAAGGGTGAAGACTATAAGATAATTGAAAACGATTAGTTATCTAAACTTTTTTTTGCTTTAGTATTTATCTTAAAGCATTCTGGCTTTTAGTGTAGTTGTTAGGAAGTTCTGTGAGTAACAGATTATTTTTGTTTTAATGCTTGAGAGAGAAAGGTCACCCTGAATATGCTGTCTGCAGACAGTGCAGTCAGAACATAGACCCATATGGCAAAGAAACCACACCACTGATGTCAACAAATATGGCAACATCCTGATAGGGGATTCAGCAGTAAAAAAAGACGAGCCTAACAAATGATCACACACTAAGCAGTGTAGCTTTTTACAGTCACCGTCCAAAAATCTTCAAAAAGAATGGATGGATAATTTGAAGATTCCTTCTTTTATTTTCCTCCCTACTGCCTTCTTTTGGCACTCTTCCTACCCTCATTAACTGAGGAAAAGCTAAATAAATAAGTTTAACCTGACAAAATGAAACTGAAGTTTCATGCTAGACTGAATTTGATACCTGTCATTTATTCGTTCATTCATTTATCGAAGTACTTTAAGTCAGCCCATGACTTGTAAACAGGAGAAATATATTAAATACTAATGGAGACAAGTAACAACTGATTGGTTAAGAAGGGCACATTGATTGTTCATATTTAGAATGAGACATGGACCTACTCTTTTATTAATTGAAATCTTAATTTAAAGGTGCTGTTGGTGTTAATTATGTGATCACCATTAAACCATTATAAAGGGGTTTTTGTTGCCTTTGTGGTTACTTCATTTTTTCTGAACAAACATATTTATTGTTCTAGTTGACTAGGAAGCATTTGTGCTTCCTAGTCAGCTGGAACATCAATGAAAGTTAGAAAATGTTCAGGCTTTTCTTTCTCTATATTGAGTTGTTTTCTGTGTAGGTACAGGAAGTTCTGATCAGTATCGGAGACATCTCTAACAGGCACCTTTAGTCTGAACAATTACTGTGTTAGTGGAACAATGTGCTAGTGATATACACAGCAAGAGGTAGAAGTCTCTGGAACTCATTCTTAAATGGGATAAAAATCCCATCAGCAGTGTAAAAAATGGATGGAAACATAAGAGATCTGTTGTACAGATCACCTTGGAATGATTATTGTAATTTATATTGTTAAAGTATCCAAATGTTGAACATTTTGAAAATGTTTTATATAGATATAGTTCAAAAATTCCCCCTCACTGATAAAGGAAAATTATGATTGGGTAAGATAAAATGAAAGGAAGTTGCTTCATTCGTTCTTTACCCCCTTTCGAATATTTTGACTTTTCTTTTTGGAAGAACGAGGATTCAGGTTTCATTTCTTTCAACCTCTTCACCTGTCCTCTTAAAAAAGTGGTTGCATGGGTTGGGTGAAGTTTCAAATCTCCTGTCTCATTTTGATGTTGCTTGCATTGCTGAGGAGTAAGAAAGGCAAGATCATTCACTACTTATGTTCCTTTTCTGGAACAGCTTTTTAAATTCGCTGAAAAGAAACATATGTAACATAACTTTTGTCAGCAAATAGGCTGTATTTTTTTTGTTGGTACAGATGTGTTGAGAATAGAACAGTATTTTTCGCTGCATGAAATAGGGATAGAAAATATAGAGGAAAAGAAAGGAAACAGGAAATTGTGTTTAGGTTTCTTGCTGGCTGTATATAGGGATGGATGTATTTCTTCTAACTTCAGGCAGCTACCATACAGATTTGAATATCTCATTTGTTTTGCAGGCTCTCTTTGTACACAAGGGTGAAAACCAGACTCTTTCAGGGTGAAATTCATTTCCTTTTAAGGTTGATAACTACAATAGGTTGGATGAATTGTTCTATTTAGAAGTACCTCTTTAGAGGTGTCTCTCTATTGACTAGAAATGGAGGAAAACAAGCTACTATAGATATTAGTGTCTAGAAGTCAGATGAGATACATCTCCTTTCTTATGACTAAAAAGAGCAGATGATGTCAAAGAATGGTCTCATGTTTGTTAATGTGGTGGAATTATACCCTATTGATTTTGGAGGTTGTATTTTAATATAGACAAAAGGCTATTTTTATTAAATATTGCCCTTGAAAAGTCCCACAGAAGCTCAAAAGAACTTGAGATTTATGCTTTCCAAGCCCTCTTTAATTCTTCAGTTATTTTTTTTTTCTCTTGTTGATTGTTGATCTTTCCTGCTCTTCATGCCTGTTATTTATATTTTGGTCCATATGCACTTACGGAAAGGTAGGACTTATGCTTTTCTAGATGTTCATTTGCATTTTAATTGTCTTTAAGCAAATTGTATTCAACAAATAGAATAGAATGCAAGTTGTATTCTAAATTTCTCAGTATTTTAAATTGCATCCTATGAGAAGTGGAAAGAGATAGCAAATTTTGGTTTTCAATAGATTCTACCTAATGCAATAGTTACTACCCAAGTGGGCAGCTCCTGCTTCAAAACCTAGCCTCTGGCAATATTTCCATGGGAAGCCTTGCATAATGCTGAATCTTGCTTATAAGCCCACACAAAAGTGTTAAATTCCTTCTGAACTCAATACACGCTTCATAAAAAGAACACAGGATAGAATTGGATTTTAAACAAAAGCTAGCTAGGAAGCAGGAAGGATCTCGATTTGCTGAGTGCTGAGTCTATTTTTGTCGCTTCATTTGAATTCTTCTTCCTTTTGAAGTAACATGCAAACAACATTTACAGTGTACAAATGAAATCAATTAAGAAGCTGTGAGTGAGACTTGAGTTGTTTACAAAACTGAGAGTCTGTGAGATTCCAGAGAGAAGTTGAGTTGTCTGCTTGAAGGCTATGCTGTCACTCTGCTAATAAAAAAAAGAAAAACCAGAATGTCTGCAACATAACAATTACAGAAAGAAGGGGGAACCCACATTAAATATTAGAAGACAGTTTTGATTTCCTGTTGCGATGCAGATTAATATTTATTAGTATAAGTTTAGATACTGAAAGGTCTTTCTAATCAAGGTGAGAGGTAATTTTCATTAGCTGATTTTTAAAAATGGATAAATATGCACGAACAGATTAAATATCCAAGCCATAGCAAAATTCTAATAGGGATAAAAAAAATATATTGCTCTGTAATCCACCAAAGGAAAAACATTGCTTTCCTCTTCAGTTGCAGAGACTGCTATTGTGACAAAGTAAGAAAGAAAAAAACGTGTGTGTGTATATATACATGTATAAAAGGAGCTGGATAGATTTTTTTTCATTAGATAGGAAGAAGAAATTTTTCAGGAATAACTTATATAGTCAGTGGACCATTGCACTGGTAAGATTTATTTTCTAAGCATTATTTGTGCTTACTTGCTGCATTTCAGCTTTATTCACAGTGAATGCACTTTCTTTCTCATTTTAATAAAAGATTTTGTGGTGCTATTGCTGACAATACTTGTCAGAGGGCTCCTAATTTATCTTTGGAGCAAAGCTATGCAAGCCACTGGCTTTGAACTAAAGATAAATTTGACCAGTTGGTATGTGAACCTATCATAAGTTATAAAAAAAATCCCATTACAATGAAGTAGTCAAGCAAAACCTTATCGCTCAAGATCTTTGTTACATGTCGTAAAAATTGTCTGTTGCCTTGAGAACTGAACTGCATCATACTCCAAACAGGTGTTTTGACACTGTTTCTCCATGTTCTACAGTTTAGAATGACCTAGTGGAAGTTTGGAGGTTACATATGGCACATTAATTGACTGATAGTAGGATGATCTAGAATCCGGACTTCCTCTGTTGCACAGTAACACTGTTACACTACACTGCTGCCACTCTCGAGTGGTGGTGCATTGTCATGTGTAATGTTTTAGGTCACCTCAATACACCTTGGTAGACATACTTACAGTGTGATATTAATTAAAGACTATTTAATTTTTATTGTCTCTGTCTAAAAGGAAGGGGGAAATAATGCAGTAAAGTTTCTGACTGCGGGAGGTTTGTTTAGCTGAAAGTGATAGGTTGAATTTCACTTCTAGGAAGAAGGGATGAGTAAGTGTGTTCTAAAGTTAGCATGACATTTCTGTAGCATCCTGCCTTGTGCTCAGCTCCAGAATTTCAAGGCTTTGAGTGCATCTGAAGGGAGTTAATCAAAAGCAGTAGAGACAGGGCAAACTTTGCTGTCAGATCATAAAAGCATTGTAGTGGAAAGACTTATTAAGGGGAAAAATAAATAAGAAATAATAAGACTCTTCAAACTGAGGAAACTGGGTGAAAAAAACCCCCGCAAACTGTGTGTAGGTGGCTATCTTACAGCTTCTGCTAATGGGGCTGAAGAAGAGAGCTACATTGCCTCAATCGCCTACTCTGTTTTGTTCACAGGTGTTCGTGGGATCTAGGCACAGCGGTTCCTATTTCACTTTTAATTTGTACAAAACACAGTTCCTTCAGAAGGCTTCCCATATGTACTTAATTGTTAGCTACAGTAATAATGGATATGAATCCAGCTGCTGAAAGTAAAATCAAAGTGAAAATTCAGAGCATTTCCTGACTGTTTACGTAATATTTCAAATAACTTTGTTATCTTACTTTTCCATCTCCTTGCCCTCCTGCTGTTGTAGCACAAGCTCTGGGAGGATTTGGTGGAAAACATAAGTGCTATAGCTGGCTCAAGAATAGAATCTCAATTGACGAATCCATGAACAGGTCCAACCTCTTCGTCTGGTGCGAGCAGGGAGCAGAAGCAGCTCGCAGACTGAAGCACGGAGCCTTGCTGGGAGCTGTGATTCCCTGCCTCGGGAACCACATGCCTCCCCAGGCTGGAGAGCGGTGCTGTCCGGAGCACAGGGGCCTTGAGGCGCTCTCAGAAACACTGACACTGTGACCAGTCATTGTGTCTGAAGTTGCTTGTTTAGAGATTTGAATTACAAATGAACGAAAGTCGATTGGTCTTCTTGTATCATTCTCCATATATTTCTTTCCTCCCTCTAAAGAGAAACTAAGTAATTTAGTCTTGTCTCTTGGGAGCACTTACAAAAGCATTTCTCAGAAAGGATGCTGGTAGTAGAAAGAGAGTTGTTCATTACTGATGTCATATTTTATCCTCCTTAGAAAGCGGCTGTTCTTACTGTTCTTTTGTAAATGAATCATTTTCACTTTGTATTTATCAGAGAGATCCTTGCAGTTTGTATTTTTTGTCCAAAAAATATTTTTGAATATTCATATCTTTCAGAAAGAGGGAGAGAAAATTTTTGTGTTTCAGTAACTAAAGCCTTTACTGAGAGGGTGGACTTTTTTCTGGAGAAAAAATTCTGGAAAAATGAAATCCACAGATTAAGTTAAGAAAAGATATTTCTTTACCACTTTTGATTTATGGAACTTTTTTGTTTGTTCATTTCTCTTCACAAGTGCATGTCTTTATTTACATTTTCAATTCTTCAACTTCGGCGTATATTGCATAAAATATTACGTACATGCATCAAAGGTATGAAAGGGAAGGTATACACAAAACATTAGAATATTAAAAATGTGGGTACACTTCAAGGCCAAATTTTGTTCTAAAATATTTGAGCCTAATAAGTTTTTCTGAAAAAACAGATGTGCCTGATGGTTATGAAATACAAACTCAGATAATCTGTTTCCTAGAAGAACAAGCTGTTGTAGTTGTCTCTGTACATCTGTTTGCAAAAGCCAAGTCTTTATTTACAAATCAGAACAAGGATCAGATGATGGGCTGTCGAAGTGTTTTCTGTCAAGTTACTTTTTGTCACTGTAGATATTACTTGCTTGCATAAACATGATGAAACACTGTAGGACATCACATAACCATATGTCACATGTAAATTAAAGATTCTTGACGTGAAAAGTACATTGCTGAGGCAAATGAGAGGCGGCTCTTTCTTAATCACCAATAACGTCTGACACAATTATTAGGATACATAGGGCAGAGTAGGGAATTAGATAGTATTTAATGTTTTTCAACAGTGTTTGCGTAGAAGTGCTTAAACAGAATCTAACCTCTTCGAAGTATGTTGTGGTGCCATAAAATTCAGCCAAAATCGTGGCACCATAGAAGTCATCCTAGGTTTGCATGTCTTTTCTATTCAGATGTCTTCTGAGTCATGAAACATCTGTACAGACTGTATCTAAATCAAAACAGACTGCAGGCCCACAGACTAGGTACAGTTTTGGGTTTGGTGCTGAACAGGGGCAAAAATATTGATACTGAGTTTCTGGAGTCTGCTTCCACTTTAGCTCCCAGAGAGAGAATAACAATATTAATTTCCACAAATACCCAGTTATGTTACAGAGTAAACTGGATTAGGCCATCTTGACCCTGAGATGGGCTCAGTTTGTTAGCACATGGTGCTAATAATGCTGTGGGTCTGATTCCCATACAGGCCACTCTTTTAAGAGCTGGACTCAACAGTTCTTGAGGGTCCCTTCCAACGCAGATATTCTGTGATTCCTTCTGAATTTGCACCTAAATAATGTTAAAACAGCAGCACATGAGGAATGGCTTGCATTATAAGTGAGACATTCAAAGCAGAAAAACACAATAATATTGGAATTAGTAATTATAAGACACATTTTATAATAAAAAAATTCTATTTGCATGGTGAAAAAAGTGCATTTGTTTTAAAAGAGGTGAAGTTTACTGTTGTTTATGGTTACATGAACACTGTTGTCCAACACTTAGGCAAACTCTAGACAATAGCATTGTTAACTTTGGTCATTCTCTAATAAAATTTCCAGTGTTTATCCTGCACTCTTCAAAAAAAAAAAAAAAGGTTCAGTATCCAGAGTCTGTTTTTTTAGCCATTAAAATAATTTGTCTGGACAGTCTCATTGACAGTGCATGTACAGAATTGAAGGTGAAGTCTGGCATCATAAACCTGCATTTGACTGTGTGCTTCAGCTCTTGGGAATATGGCTATAAATTAATGCAAGTTAGGTTTTCAAGACATGAAACCATTTGTGTAGACAGCTCGAGGCTCTAAATATGTCAATTGTGGTTGTAAGAAATAATATTTGAATTGTCAACTCTGAGGAACATAGATGGAACTTTCAAGGGAAAGGGAAATGCAGGTTTTGCTTTTTCACTTCAGAAACTGAGATAAGTTGGTTTTAAGTTTTCATAAGAATGTTTGGACTATTCCACCTGACCTACTAGAGCTGGCAGTGATTAGTGCACATGTGCATTTCTGAAGACTGAATTGCTGGGGTTATAAAGTAGTGTCGACACGGTTGTCTTAAATCAGGGCATTAACACATTAACATGCTTAGAAACACAGTAATTTGCATTAGCTATATTTACTTTCTCTGTTTACCTATAAATAGTGAAAAAAATTGGACGAATGATAAAAGAACTTCGAAAATCTTTAAAATACTCAGTATGCATTGTTACTATTAATTATAATATTCAGTAGTCCTATCTAAGTATCAAAAAACCCAAAGGGGGATAATAGGAGAGTAAATAGCCTGTAAATTAATCCTAAACTGAAGTTTTGCCATATATTGTGCAGATTGTTCAAAACTTTCTATGCTGTCAATCACAGAAGACATGTTTGCCATTTTTTGTTGTTACTTTGAAGTGTCATTGTCTGCTCAGTATGCATTTGAATAGAAGTAGCACTGGAATTAACTAAATTAGATAAATTCTGATTCATCTTTGCTATTGTAACATAACATTCATCTTTCTTACTGATTTGTATGCAAGCGAAACTGAATTTTTGATATAATAGGAAATACTACCTAAAACAGACCAGGCCATATGCTTGTCTATTTTACTAAAGAAAAAAAAATAGAGTTTTGTGATGGTATCGAAATTCCTTTTGAGAACTGGATCAGTTCGAAAGTTTTGTGCAGTTTAACTAAAAAAACTTTGTGTTCTTGCTGGGTATCTAGAATTTATACCATTTTTTACCTACTCTTGATAAATGTCTGATTTATTTTTTAACTTGTGAACTTAATGTTTTTAATATGCAACTTTCAATATCACCAGTCCAGAAAACTCATGTATACCTTGATCAGAACTCAAGTGTGCCAAACTAATTATGTTCCCTGGTGATCTTTTAAATTCTATGAGATTAGCTGTCTGGTGGTCATATCACTGAAGTCCTATCCTTCAAAATACTTTCAAACATCTCTGTGGGATGAAATGCTGCTAAATAAGGAGAGTAGATTAGGAAGTAAATGAACATTTTTGTATACTCTAATTGTGAGACCACTTTATACCATGCAGATAACTTAAGAATGATTGTTTCCCACATTCATATAATTAGCTAATGAGGCCTCTTCCTGGCTGTATTCAGAAAATCAAATACCTCAGTTGTCTTACTATATGCTTCCCCATAATGTGCAAGGATTTTTTAGCAGAAATTACTAATTTACTTTAATTTTGACAGGTTTAACATTTTGCTGCTTTGCCTTTGGTTGTGGGTTTTTTTTGGTTTTTTTTGGATGGAGGGGATGGACTGTAATGGGATTGTTTGTTTTGTTTTTTTCTGATTGTGTATTTCTTCTTCCCTACAGATGTGCAAGATAAACACAAGCTGGATGGAAACTGTGGCTATAAAACTGCATCTGTGGTTTAACACTGTACTGTCTCCCGAGAAAATTTTCAACATCTTGGCGAAATTACGTGGATGTTTTGCTATATTCAATTACATGTTGGAAAAAGCAACATGCATACATAAAACATATGTACAAATTCATCTGCACAAATGGTATATAAAGTCATGAATCTGTGAGTCATAAATGTGAATGATACCACCTTGTGTCTCACAGGATCTCTAACAGGTAAAGATTTAAGGAAGCAAGCTAGCAGGTTACAAAACAGAGACATCTCTGACTGCTTTTCCTTTGTTAATGTAGCATTTCTAAATTGATATGCTGTATTTATAAATAATGTGTTGGAAAGATAAATAGCTAAACAAATTGAAGAAAACACTGTAGATATTATTAGTGAGGGGAAATTACTATGGCAGTTTATGCTATTATGGGACTTCAGAGTTTTCACCAAGTTAGAAAATTATATTGCAATTTTTGTAATAAGTGGAAATAAAGAGCGTGGTTTTCAATGCGTGCTAATATATATGTAGAAGAGGCAGAGAAATAAATTTAGTTGAGGAGCTGGCATCAACTGAAGATGTATTTCAAACAGCAATCTGAATTCAAGTCCTGAATTTGAAATTTGCCAATCATTATGTTGAACCCAGCTAGCAAACTGCTGTATAGACAAAAAGTTTTCTTGAAAAGGAAACAGAAAGAAAAGATCTTCCTATCCAATTAACAAGACTCCTTCAGTGTGCCTCTTTCTCTATGTAAGACCAGGTCAGGTGTCTCCCTAATGCATATAGGACTGATTAAGACAGAAAAAGGAGTCCTCTTATTGTTTTCTTAAGCTATAGACAAACACTTCATGAAAAGCATGTTTTAAACACTAGATAATTTGGGTCAAAACACCGCATGTACTAAATGAAATTCTCAGAGGTTTTGCAGCAGTAACATTAAATGCTAACTGAAGGTAATACATGCTTTCGACCTTTGTAATTGTGAACACATACCAGGCTGCCTTTATGCCAGTGTTCATGGGTGTATTTAACGTGTATGTCTCTTCTTCTGAAGAAAGGCAAGAAACTAAAGAAACTCTACACTCTAAGCAGAATACAGTCGCAGTTGCTGAATGAATTAATTAAAAAAAGCTGATTCCGCCTTCTCCAAAGAGTGTTACAAATGCACACCGAGCAGGATGTCAACACATTAAAATTTGACATCATAAAATCTGTACTGCAAATGCATTTTTATTGATTGAGAAAACCCCAAAAGAAAAACCTTAATGGATGTGCACAGAACAATGAAGCTATGAATTTAAAATAAATACAATAAATTGTAAAAGCAGCTATGTTTACATATCTCTTCTTCTGACTGCATATCTCTGCTTCAGTGTCCACAGGAGCCTTGAAAATACTTTTTTACTTCAATAGGAAAGTATTTGGAATGAAGTGCAAAGGCTCATTTTCACAGCACTGATCTTAAATACAATCATGGAAAAACAAGCATGCGGTTTGAACTGTGATTGTGTTACAGGTGTGCAGGTTAGATCAGTCATGGAGAGCTGCTCTTAGAAATGTTATTTTGTTACTGATCATGGTCTGTTTTAATGGAATTCAATGTCCTTTTCCTCCCAATTTATGTTTACTCATCCAAAAGCTGAATAACTTCATTGATCCTAATCCGAAGGTCTGACTGGGATCTTCTTAAACAGGCAGCTTGCTTTAGGTATTAAGCACTAGAAATATCAGATTTCATTCCTCATGCAAATGCTTTCTAAACTGTAGCAGTTTTATTGTAAACAATGGTTTCCATTAATTTGCCTTGAGTTCCCTAAACATTTATTAAAAATAATATTTAGTGCCCGGTATTGGATAAATTCTCAGTACAAGCAAAGTAATTCTCAGTACCAGGATCAGTGAAGTAAGTGCAATTATGCCATGGCATTCACAGACATTTTCTACTGTCACTATAAAACTGACCTTTATAAATGAAGAGAGCTTTTCTTAAGTCAACAGTTAAGATTCAAAAAACTTGTGGGCTGGCATTGAGCTGCCTGTACCATCTTGTGATTCATCACTGCAGTGTTCCCATTTTCAAAACACTGCTTTTGAAGCCATTATTCCATACTCTGGTTGTGTTAAGCATGTGTCATCTTCAGGTGATGCAGTGCTTTCAGAAAAGCAATTAGTCGCTGAGGGCTGCTAGGCAACTCAAAGATGTCTATGGGGAGACTGTATCAAAGACACTGCAAGCTCTAAAATTAACATCAAAGTTGTTATATCCAAAAGAAAAACTTGTGCCTACTACTGCTCTCACAACTGCAAACCTTTTTGTTTAGAACAATTTGTGTATCTCATGGCTATGTTGTTCAGTTTTTCTGAAGTTTGTTTTTCCCCACAGAAGCAAGTAATTATTAAAAGGAGATTAAAAAAAAGAAGTCATTTAAGTGTGCATATCTGTTGAAGTCTATTTGGATGTGACACTGAAGCTGCTGGGTAATGGGTTTTTGTGCCTATGCAATAATTGAAACTTGACACCAGTATGTTATGCAAGGCTGCAAATAATGGTTCCAGTTGAAGAATTACAGAACTATCCAATCTTGTCATCACTAAATAAAATTCTAATTCAAAATGCTACAGTGAATGGAAGTCCAGATGTGCAGGCTTACTGTTGTCAATCAGCTATCATGTGGGACTATTTATCAGAGCAAAAAGAGGAGAACATTGAAAATAATTTTTGGACAGTTGTCAAATTTCATTCTTGCCATAGTTAATCACAAGCTCTAAAATGTTCTTTAATCTGAAAACCAAAACTGATTACAGATCTTGTGGCTGTGAATACAATTTTAATGATTGCTTAAAAGATTAAACTCAAAAAAGATCTTTGTTTCAAAACAACGGAAAAAAGCCCCAACAACTACCATTTTCCTCTGCACCCCCTGTTTTTTAACTTGCCACTGCTGCATGGGTTGTTTTCTTTTGTTCAAATGCCTTTTGTTTTGTGCCTCTATAGAGGCTTTTTGCTTCTATAGTCTGAATTCATCTTCCAGACAGTCTAGAAAAGTTCTTTAATAGTTTGGTGTGAACAAAAATCCACTTGTTTTCTCGGCAAAATCTCTGTCTTACAGGTGCAAAGGAGACCCAGTAAAGTTCTCAGGACAATAGACAGTATCAGTTGATTCTGACTTTTGCTTTTCAGATAAAGAGAGAGAGCTTATAATAAAACATGCTGAAGGAAAAGGTAGTTTGGGATTCCTCCAGAGAAAGAAAAATGAGAAAAGGGTTTGGATTCAGACAAATATATATATATTTAGGCTAAATATAACCTAAAATTGGAATTCAGTATTTCAGTGCTAAATGAACAATATCTGCACAAAATCCCATGGGTGGTTGTAGTAGATTAAAGGAAGAACTAAAATTAACAGGAAGACAAAGGACAAATGTTCAGAGTGTCTGATTATTTAGATTTTGATGCAACACTGAATATCAATATTAGTAGTTTTAACTTTTTCCCGATAGCTATGTCCTGAAGATCTGTATTTACCGCCACATATTAGTTAATTTTCTCTTCCTGTTTTTTCTTTAAACATAATTTGAAGTACCGTGTTATGTCCTTAGTGGGTGAAACCTGTTCTGCTTAGATGTGATATTGATGCAAATTGTGTTTCTTTGAGTTCTTTTATTTTCAGTGAACTAATTATGAAATGTGCAAAGCAAAGTAATTTCATCAAAATTAGCAAAAGCATGCTTGTTTTGAAGCAATCATTCACAATATCAGTATTCTCTTTGGAGGTTGAAAAGTGTGGCTAGAGTTGCGCTCTGCTGTGTTGGGTAAATGTTTGTACTTCTATTACTTTTCATAAAAAAACTGTATTCAACAAAATGTTTTTCTGACAATGTGCAAAAGACTCACATGCAAGAAAGAAAAATATGGTGACTGTCTATTTTTCACCCTACAAAATTTCTGTGTGTTTTTTGATTAAAATTTAAAAAAAGGTTGCTATTATTATGCTATGATGGCAAATTGCATACATGCTGAAATTACGGCTAAACTGTACAATAATTTCTTCTGACTGTATGCACCTGACACACACACAACAAAACGATTGGAAAGATCATCCATGCAGATCACTTCTGAATGCCAATATAAACTGATTAATTGTCTACACGGGAGATTTTCTAAATCACTAAGGTACCCAGAGAAGCAATTGAACTGAAAGTTAATGACATTTTTATTCCTAAGTCTCTTGGTTGTTTTTGAATGTTCAGCTTCCACATGAACATATTACAAATGAAGCTGTTGAAATACCTGGAAAAATCTCTGTGTTTTCTATTTCTCCCTTTAGTGCTCGATGATTCTTGTAGTCAACACTTGTCTTCCAAAAATGTGTACACTTTAAAAGTCATTGAAGTCAATTTATTATTTTGCTTTGCCATGCTTTAATCAACATGTAGATCTGATTTTCTGGTCATATGTTGAAATTATCCATAGGAGATTTTTTTTCTGATGAGATTCTGAGTTCTGCTTATCTTGGCTGGATTTCTTGCCATTAAGAGAGATTTTTCTTGTCATATTTGGTATTCTTTATGAAATGCTGCTCAAGATGAGTAACTCAAGGTTAGATATTCATCAAGCTTCTATCTTCTAAAAACAAGAAAGAGTTTCAAAACCAATACATCAAGTTTGTGAGAATATTTGTCTTGGGTACACGTAGATTGTTTCTCGAACTGGACAACATATCAGATCTCTCAGTTTCCACGAAAACTGATACTGATCTGATGCCTATTTTCTTTATGGGTTTAAATGTTGGTTTAGTTTTTGCATGTTTCCAATGGCTATGTCTTGGGTTTGTTTACTCTGGGGGTAACAAAAGTGTCACTGGCTTCCTGTTTTCTTATCCTTGATGATTTTGCTCTATACTGCTGTGTAATATAGAAGAAATGTAATTGTCTGAAGTCATGTGAGGTGGCCTAAGTCACTTTAGCAGTGAATGATCTCTCTTGCCTTGATTGTAATACCTGAGGGAGTAATAGTTTTTATCTACACGGTATCTTACAGAGAGACTTGGTTCAAGAAAAGTCAATACTGAAATATGAACTAAACCTTTTGGGAATGTCCTATTTACTGATAATCAGCCTTCCAAACATTTGCTAAGTGGCCTCATTATTATTTGACAGGATAGACTGGGACTATTGTAAGGAGCAGAGCTGCTCCATCAGGAAACATAGAGTGTTAGCCTTTTTCTTCTCTTTTTTGGTTTTTTCTCCTCTCTACCCGTCACCCCTCTCCTTTGTGTCTTCTCAGCTAGATCTAGTTTGAAACTTACAAACAAGTGTCTGGTGTGGCTCATGTTTCTGACTGCATCTTTTTGCCTTTTCTGGCTCTGAGAATATTGCTATATCTGTGTGTCAGGTATGTTAATCTCCAGAATTTTTCTCATGAATAGAACATTCAAAAGTTAATAAAAAGCAAATTCACTTCCCTGAGAATATTGGGCACATCCAAGTCTTGTAATTCCTTTTTAACACACTTTGTATTAGAAAGGGTCCGTCTGAAATCAGACGTGACTAAGCAGTCATGGAATGGGATACTGACAGCACTACAGCATTACATTTATTTAGTGAAGACAAGAACCTTCCTTTTGAGAGTCATTACTTTGGTGCATTGATCAGCCCCTAACAAATTTAAAGGCAAGCACAATTATGTCTTCTGTGTCCAAATTCTCTGTCAACAAATCCATTGCGCCAGTTCCTGAATCTCTAGAATTTGACATAGCATAATAGAAAGCAAATAATTAAAATATTTTCATTTGACTTAATTGGCTTTTTAACCATTGATAGATCATTAAATGAAGTCTGTGAAATTAATTTTTTATTGAACATACTTTGTCATATTATACTAAATAAAATTGTAGATTTTAATGGAAATTAAAAAAAATTAAGACCAAAGTATAGGCAACAGTTTCTTGTGGACAGCTTTGTAAGGGTATTGATTGCAATTAAAATTTGCTGTCATACAGTCCTTTAAGCAGCCTGACTTTGATTGAAAATGAATGCAAGATCACATAATGCTCTAATCCCATTATAAAACAAGAAGTGATCATGAGTTGCACATATACTGCAGTAATGATCCAATAACACAACAACGTGGTGGCGTGGTTTTTTTGGTTTTTTTTGGTTTTGGTTTTTTTTTTGTTGAGTGTAATGAGATGCAGTGAAGCTTCCTTTAGGTTAATATAATGATTTCACTAGCAATCATAAGACATGTAATTAAAGACGAATATCAAAGGAATAAAGTTTCTGTGTGCCAGATGGAGTCTTAGCTATGAGTAGGCAAACAAAGACAGAATGAAACTTTGAAATTTATACACCAAAAATGGAGATTCTTTAAAGACTAAAGGCTGTATCTGGTGCTGTGTGTCATTATATTGATTCTTTCTTCCTTATATTGTCTTAGTAACGTGAAATACTCATGCTGAGGCACAGTCTCTCCCTGGACCCTTAGAGGGCATATGGTTCTGTCACGTATTCTCTGTGCGAGGCATTGATTAGCTTTTGATAATTTATAAAACATATTTCAGGTTTTTGCTGAGTTTACGACTTCCATTATGCATTACTTGGGAAACTTTCTGGACAAACAGGTTGTCAAGTGTATACATGCAATACTCATGAAAAGGCTGCTGTTTCAGATAAGCTGAGACCTCTGCTCAAAGCAGAACCTACTTCAATTTCAGATAAAGACTCAGCTCTCTGTGGACAAGAACAGTAACAGAACATGTCTAAAAACTAGCCCATAAGGCAATGCAGCTTCTAAAGTACTACATACACACTTTCATGTGCAAAAGGCACCCCAAAAAAAGAAAGGCTTTAATGCTGCAAAACCAAATACTTAGCAATGAGGAGATGTTAACCAACAACTTCTATAACAACAGTATAATGATCTTTGATTCTTAATTACACCATCAGTTACTGGTTTATTTGTTTGTTTTTTTCTGTTAAACTCCTGCATTGTAAGAAAGATGATCAATATTTACTTTGAGGAGGATTATTCACTATGTGGCTTTACTTATTTGTTGTGCATCATCTGAATTCCAAACTTTAGAATTCTTTTCTTTTCTTTTGTTTATTGTTGTTGTTGCTGTTTTCTCCAGGGCACTTATAAGCCTAATGTCTGATTACTTGCCAGACATTAATGAACTGATCTTCCCACTTCTCTTTTGAAAGTGAAACTAGTAGATCTCAAATTTTTTGCAGATGGAGAATCCTAGCTCAGTGAAAGAAAAAGTAGCATTTTCAAGCTGTCAGAAACTCCAAGCAGTTCAGTGCTGCGTACAAAATCCAAGGCCTTTGTCTCAGGTATGTGGTAAATTTTAAATAATTTTTGGTGCTAGGCATGTGGCAATTTGTGCATGGTTTAAGGTGATGGAGTGCTCTGTGGGCTTACTAGCTAGAATAGGAAAATAATATAATTTTTAGGAGGGGCCCAGTACTGCTTACTTTAAGGGTGGATGGAATTTCTTTGAAACCCAGTCTTGAACTGAGTTCAGAAAACTCACATGAAGGAGATGGACATTGAAAGTAAGCTCTATAAAATAACCCAATCATGTCTGTACTACATTGTTGCATGCTGTTGTCATCAGGTGATGGATCTTGTGGCCAACATGAAAGGAGAAGAGTGTTTTCCGTTGCCTGTATTTCTGACAAATAAAATAAATGATGTAAAAATAGAAATGAGCTTTTTATTAGTCCTTGTTGTGCTAGTATGCACATATACACACTACTAAAGTAGAGTAAATATTGAACAAATACCTTTAACGTCTCTACTTTTCACGGATTGGATCAGTGAAACACATATGATTTAACCTTTTCTTAGCGTAATTTTTCTGAGTAATTTTGGGTCTCCCTGAAGGAATTCTCACACTGGAGCGTTTTTCACAGTTTTATATTTAGAGTTTATGCTATACAATACTTACCTGTGAGCACAGGGAACCTCTTTCCAATTATTGCTATTTGCTTCAAACTTCCTGCTTCAAGATGGGAGTTCCCTCACTGCTTTTTACAGAACCATCCTGTTTACAAAAGTAAAAATATTTTATTTTCTTATCTTTAAAATAGCAACAGTATTTTTTCCAGAGTAGAGTATCTGTGAATAATCGTGGTCATTTACCTAGCTGTAAGTACAATAGTCCAATGACTAGACTTTTTATGTTTGTAAGAATTGCTAAGTTTATGTAACTGAAGACCTGGTGGCACTGTGATTTACTATGACAGATCACAAAAGAATTATTTCTGTAATTTACCCAGGGAGGACAATGAACCCCCTTTTTTGTAAGATTTTTTCATTTCTGGCCACGTAGATGTATTCCTTTGGTCTACAATCCCAGTGTGCATATGTCTGGATGTACTAATGAGACTAGCAAACAAAGACTAGTTGCTTTGGAACAAGAAGCTGATGAAGTTTCCAAAGCACAAAATACATTTACAAAATAAGAAAGGACATGGAGTGCTGTTAACATCCAATTCTTTTTTACCGTGCTTTGGTAACTTTTCATTTACATATTTATTAACTTATGCTAGATCAAGTATTTTTTACAATGATAGGCACAGAAAATAAATTAATTGCAATTAGTTTTATTGTAATGAATAATAAATGAATTTTTTTGATAAGCCACTTATTATAGTCATTACTACATAGTTTTACTGAGGCATTAAAGTTTGCATTTTAATTTGAGAATATTTGCACTGTATTAATTTACAGAATCCTACATTCTTAGGAATATAAAACCCCTCTGTTTATTATTTTTTGTACATTTTAGTTGAGATAGCTGGACAAATTATTAAATTTTCTGAATCTTCACAGAATCACAAAATGGGTAGCGTTGAAAGAGACCACTGGAGGTCATCTGGTCCAACTTCCCTGCTTGGTTCCCTAAAGCACATTACTCAAGATTTTGTCCAGGTGGGTTTTTAATATCTCTAAAGAAAGAGACTCCACAACCTCTTTGGGCAGCCTGTTCCAGCACTCAGTCACTCTCACAGTGACATGCTCAGATGGAGCTTCCTGTTCTCTGGTTTCTGCCTGTTGCTTCTCATCCTGTTGCTTGGAACCAGCACGCAGAGCCTGGCTCCATCTTCAGGGCACTGTCCTTTCAGATACTTGTCTACGTTGACAGGGACCCCTCTCAGTCAGCTTTTCTCAAGGCTGAACAAACCCAGCTCCCTCAGCCTTTCCTTGTAAGAGAGGTGCTCCAGCCCCCTAATCATATTTGTCACCTTCCGCTGGACTTGCTCCGGGAGCTCCAGGTCTCTCTTTTACTCAGGAGCCCCTAACTGGACACAACACTCCAGATGTGGCCTCACTAGAGTTGCATAGAGGGGCAGGATCACCTCCCTGGACCTGCTGCAAGGCTTTTCCTCAGGCGGGCCAGAAGGCTGTTGGCTGCCTTTGCTGTTAGGGTGCATGGCTGACTCATAATGAACTTGTTGCTCACTACAACACCCATGTCCTTTCTTTCAAAGTAAAAGCAAAGCAAAGCAAAGCTGCTTTCCAGCTGTTTGGTCCCCAGCAACTGGTGCCCGGGATAATTCCTCCTAGGTGCAAGACTTGGCATTTGCCTTTGATAAACTGCTTGAGATTCCTCTCTGCACAGTTCTCCAGCCTGGCCTTTGAGTAGCAGCATAATCTTCTGGTGTAACAGTCACTCTTCCCAGTTTTTGTCATCTATGAACTTTGGAAGCATACACATTGTCCCAACACTCAGGTCACTGATGATGAGGTTAGACAGTATTGGCGCAGGTATTGACGCTAGGGTACACAGTTAATGATTTTTCTGCAACTGGACTTTCTGCTACCCTCTCTGGGCCTGGCTGTTCAGCCAGTTTCCCATCGACCTCTCTGACTGCTTGTCTAAACTATGCTTTGTCAGATTATCTTTGAGGATGAGAGGGTGCCAGAGGCCTTCCTAAAGCTGAGGTAACATGCTCATCCACCAAGCTCTATACCTCATTGTTGGAGTCTGTAAATTTGGTTAAACTTGATTTCCTCTGTATAAATCCATGCTGAATATTCTCAAGTGCCTTGTGTCATTCGTATATTCGGAAAGGGTTTTTTGGATTAGTTGTTCTACTACCTTCCTGGAGAGTGATGTGAGGCTCATTTGATGTTCCACAGATCTTCCTTCTTGTACTTGAAGACAGGAGTGACCTTTGATCTCTTCCAGCCTTCAGAGACCTCTGCCAATTGACATGACCTTTCAAATATAATTGAGAATGGCCTCATAGTGATGTCAGAGAGATCCTTCCACATGTCCCATCAGGCCCATGGACTTGAGCATGTTGTTTGTTCAAGTGTTCTCTGACCTGGTCCTCCACTGCTGAGGGTATGTGTGCCTTCCTCCAGACTTTTGCTCTGGTCTCAGGGCCTAATGGATGCATCAAGGCCGGTCTTACTGGTAACAACTGAGGCAAAGAGGGCGCTGAGAACCTTGACTTTTTCATATTCTTTGTCACTAAGTTCCCAGCCTACCCAGTAACAGATCCAAGTTTTCCCATGTCTTCCTTCCTGTTTGTGTTCTTGTAATATCCTTTCCTGTTGCCTTTGACAGCTCTTGCCAGATTCAACTGCAGGTGTTCATTGGCTTTCTTTATCCCACTCTTGCAAAACTAAACCGCATGTCTGCACTTTGGGATTATTTGTCCCTCCTTTAACCTCTTTTGCACTTCCTTTTTAAATCAGTTCAGTCAGGAGCTCCTTCCTCCTTCATGCAGGCCTCCTGCCACCTCTGCCTATTTTCTGCTTGTTGGTATGGACCTTTCTTGAGCTGAAAGGAGGCATCAACCAGTTTTCCTGGACTCTGCTCTCTAGGGCTGTATCCTATGATATCCTATGATATCCTTCATCTCCGATGAAGGCAAAGTTTGCATTCCTGAATCCAGGCTGTGATCTGCTTTTTTCCCTTGCACTCTCTTGCCTAGGTCCTGAACTCCACCCATGGTCTCTACAGCCAAGACTGCTCACAACTTTTGCATCCAAAGACAGTTTTTCTTTGTTTCTAAGTGTGAAGTCCACTTTTCATTGTTGTCTCCTTGATCACCTGTGGCAGGAAGTTTTTCTTAACGCACATCAGATAAGTCCTAGATTGTTTGTGCCCTGCTATGTTGCCTTTACAGAAAATATGAGGGTGGTTGAAGTAATGCTTGCAGAAGGCATTGTGCTTGAGGAATTATTTCTGCTCTGTTTGCCCTCATACTTAGGGCTTGAGAAATCTGTGTGCTGATGATATAGCCTGTAGCTTACAAGATCTTTGGGAAAAGTAAACTGTGTATGGATCGGATCAAAGGGTAGAGTGTAGTGATCCTGTAACTCACAGAATGTCACACATTGAGGAGTCAAATATCACAGTTAACCCCTTTTCATGGAGGGGATGTTTGCATCACGGCGTAAGAAAATCCATTTAGCAGTAGGAATATGGGGTTGCTAGTATCTGAGGGAACAAAAGATTACTCACTACCTATATTCCTCTTTTTCTTCATCTTACTAAAAAGCTAAGTCATTTGTAGTTGAGCCTTTTTTACTGCCAATCATTTTCCCTCTCTCTCTGTTTCTGTCTCTCATTCCCTATGCTGTCTTCTGCTCCCCCACTGGTGCAAACCCGGTTTTTCTGACATTTTTTCCAAAAAAATGTTTGTTAAATACTGAAAAGACCATTACAGGGTGTGATTTAAAATTATTTTTTACCAAAATGAATGTAAATGCTTAAAATAATCATCCAAAATACTAATAACTGATCTTGAAAAAGAAGAATGACATTTGGTATATTGACGGAAATTATTTTATTTTCAGATAATTCATTAAAATTTGAATATGCTGGAGTTTGTTGATGGGCTGAATTAATCAAGTTACGAACAGTGAAAATAATACCAATATATTCTACAGTTTCTGAGCAACAATTATGTACTTTGAGTCTATAGAACAAGATTTTAATTTTTTCAGTAACAGTGCAGTTAATTATTCCCATTCCATGGATTAAGTGAGATATGGTGATGAGTATAATCCTAAATAAGAGTGCTAAAAACCAGCCTGTTCATCACTTACATGTAAAATTGAACTGGAACAGTTTTTCTGTGCAGTTTTACCCCTCTCCTCCCCTCGCCTGCCCCTTTCCCCCCCCCACCCCCCTTCCTATTCTTGGTGTAAGTGGAGTTTTAAAAATGCTTTGTGAAATCCCCACCATTGTTCTGCCTTTAGATTTAGTAATAAGGCCTCAGGTGATTTGAGTTCAAGTGTTTATAGTAAAAGATCGGAGATGTCCTGACTTCTATGTCATCGAATCTCCGTAGGTGTTCAGTGAACACTTAATTGTTTCTTGCTGTTGCCTGTGAGAAAGCAGATGTGTAACTGGAGTTAAAGTAACATGAAACTTTGGAGTTACGAGCTTTCTTTTTGTTTCTTTAGCACCTTTACCAGGGCAGTAAAACTTCTCTTTCTATTCCAAGTTCGCTATTTGTGAATATTTCCATATTTTTTCCAATGTATGAATATTTCATATAATTTAATTTTGGTCCCAGAAACTTGATTTTGTTTCCCACTGATGAGTAGCAAGACTTCCTTGATTTCTAGAGGTGATGTACTTTTATAGTTCTGTTGTAATAATAGGGACCATGAGGGTAGAATTTTATTCCGATTCATCCTTTGCATCTCCTTTCTGTGTGCATTTTCTCCTGCTGCTTTTAGGTATTTCCAAAGAGAAAACAATAAGGAAGTATATAGCCAGAAAAATACAAAAGTATAACTAAAGCAAATTCAATATAATTGGTTAGAAATGCTTTTTCTTTTTTTATTTTTTTATCTTCCATAAAAAGTAATATCTGTAATTCATGTCACACAAAATTGCAATTTTTTCCTCTTAGTAGCTCATAATAGAATAGTTTTGAAGGAGTTATTTTCATGACAATGTAACTTTTTACTAGATTGTGTTCATTTTCCTCTTCATATGAGACAGTACAGTTTAAGAAACAGCTAACCCCCCATCATGAATCATAGACTTGCAAAGTTAATGTTCTTACAGCAATTAAGTACTTTGATCTGGACCAGAACATGTTAAGAAAGTCATTAGACGGATTTGCTGTGCATAATGAACATAAAAACTATTTGTATATGATTCCGAAAAGGCAAACATTAATTGGAAGCAAAATATAGCCTTGGGGTATTGCAGGAAGGCTCTGATGCAAGCAGATGATTTACTTGCTTTCTTTTACTGCCACTTTTCCTTTAAAATGAATTGAAAGATAAAGCTTTCAAAGACTAGTGAGTTTTTAGCTTTTAAAGACTGATGATTTCTTAGTTTTTAAAGACCAGTGACTCACAGTATCCTTCGTGACAAAATGTCCAGCACACAGTTGGTTAACCACATCCTGCAACGGGTGAACAAGAGGTTCACGGGTAGTGCACCCTTGAGCTATTCTTATACTAATTGGAGTCACATTGGGACGGCGACCTATCGGTATTGGGGTCCTGCAGGGATCCGTCCTGGGCCCAGTGCTCTTCAATGTCTTCTTAAACAACTTGGATGCAGAACTCAAAGGTACACTAAACAATTTGCCAACAGTACTGGACTGGGAGGAGCCTGTTGACTCCCTCAAAGGCAGAGGCCCTGAAGAGAGACCTCAACAAATCAGGGGTCTGGGCAATCACCAACCATATGAAGTTCAATAAGGGGAAGTGCTGGATTCTGCGCCTGGGATGGGGCAACCCTGGATGTATGGACAGACTGGGGAACGAGACACTGGAAAGCAGTGCCATGGAAAGGGACCTGGGGGTCCTGGCAAGTTGAACACAAGTCAGCAGTGCCCTGGTGGTAGCCAGGAGGGCCAACCCTGTCCTGGGGTGCATCAGGCACAGCAAAGCCAGCTGGGCAAGGGAGGGGATTGTCCCACTCTGCTCTGCACTGGGGCAGCCTCACCTCGAGTGCTGGGGGAAGTTTTGGGTGCCACAATATAAGAAGAATACAAAGCTATGTGTGAGCAGCCAAAGGAGGGCTGTGAAGACGGAGAATGATTTAGAAGGAAAGCCATATGAGGAGCTGCTGAGGTCACTTGGTCTGTTCAGCCTGGAGGAGAGGAGACTGAGGACAAACCTCATTACAGTCTACAACTTCCTCATGAGGGGAAGAGGAGGGGCAAACACTCATCTCTGTGGTGCCCAGTGACACAACCCAAGGGAATGGCCTGATGCTGAGTTAGAGGAGGTTTAAGTTGGATATTAGGAAAAGATTTTTCACCCAGAGGGTGTCTGGGCACTGGAACAGGTTCCCCAGGGAAGAGGTCACAGCACCAGTGGAGTTCACAAAGCATTTGGACAAGGCTTTCAAGCACATGGTGTGATTCTTGGGGTTGTCCTGTGCAGGGCCAGGAGCCAGTTTTGTAGGTCCATTCCAATTCAGGACATGCTAGGATTCTGTGATTTTTTTTTTTCTATGATTCTGCATCTGATGATTCAACAACAGAGCTGCTATATACAGGAAATACAATATTAGTACCTAAAGTAGACTGATAATCTCCGTATTTTGGGCGTTAGATAAAAATATCCTCTCCATTGCTTGGTACTATTCATTAAGAGTGGGAATTTAAATTTTAAACTTACATACACGTATATGATTATGGCCAAAGTTTTGTCTTCATGTAAAAGTGGCACTTTTCTAAAGCACACCAGGTAATGTTAATGATTCTTTTATACAGATTTCACTCTTCTCTTTTTCTAAAGTGTTTGTAGATATGCATATAGTGCATCACCCTTGGCAGATACTCTGAAATTGGAAAACCTGTCCAGAAAAGGGCAGACATATGGGGAAAAAGCATAGACCAGATTAATTCTACTAATTTTAAAGAATATCTTTTTACATTATAAGAATACTGCAAGCTGTAGTCTTTAATCAGGAGACTGAGAGTTTCTAAGCCTTCTGGAGAAATAGTGTTTACATCTCAAACTATTCCAACATGTTTATATAGACTAAAAGTGATTGCCCAAGAGATCAGAAAAGAAGCATATGAATGAAGATACCTGAATGTGAGTGTGGAAGATATTTTTCACTATTTCACTATTAGAACATTCTGGTGCCTTTTTAATACTTGCAACTTACCCCTGGTATAGCCTTTGTATTTTACAGAGATTAAGACTTTGATCTGGTTTGATATGGTAACAGCCATGTGGCTTATATTTGCATTTCAGGACGATTTGAAATATGCACCAAATGCAGAATCTGGATCTGTTTCTCCTCTGAAGCAGGTGCCAGAGCAGAGATAGATGGTGCAGATTGTATCTCTGTGTGGGAGCAGGCCCTGTGGGAGTTTGAGCTGATGGTGCCCCAGCATTGTCTGGGGTCTGTGGGACTTGCAGTAATCTCCATTGCAGCACAATTAAAGGTGAGACTTTCACAAATGGCTCCACCGATCATAGGTGTGTTGGTATGCCACATGTCGTTGTCTGGCAACACATTTCACTGAGAATGACCCTAGATGAGTAGAGAAAGAGCAACAGTCGTGTCAGAGATGTTGGTTTTGATTGTTGAAGAGGAGGTAAACATATATAAAAGCAGGCTTAGTTATTACCTAGTCTTGCCCTAAGAGCTCTAATGCCCTCAGTAAACAGCAACAAAAAGTCTCTGCAGCCTGGCATCTAGACAGGCATGCATGCAGCCAGCAGCCTGCAGTATTGTTGCTCCAGGCAACCAGCTGTTCCTGGAGAGCATCTGCAGCCCTGCGCACCACACAGCCAAATAACCTGCAAGATGGCATTGTTCCTCCTTTTACATTTACACTTGTATTATTTGGAATAGGATTGAAAGGTACACATCTTCAAAGACAGTTATTAGATTTATTAATTAATGGCCTGTGCTCATTTGGGAAAAATACTTGATAGACTAGGACAGAGATTATTATTGTGCTGTCAGTGAAAACAATGTAATTAGCTGAGATAAAATCACTTGATGGATTCAAGATAGAAGAAGTATCATTTTGAAGAGATGATGCAGTCACCCTATGTTTTGACACTCTTCTTCCTCCTCTGAATCATGTCTGAATACTGAATACCGAATTAGCCCAAAGACAGTGTTCGAATTTATAATAAAAAATAACGACAAGTATTGTCAGCTGTTTTTGTCACCTTATCACAGTTCTGCAGAAAACAGAGAAAGTGACACCAGTGAAAAATGGCTGATGGTAGAATGATTTAAATGCATGATTTCTGAATTTAGCATGTTTAAACTGGAGGGTACCAGATCAAGTGTGTTCATTTTCTCTGAGTGATCAAATGATGACTGTCTCCAGACAATGATCAGAGGGGATTGTGATTCAGGACTTTCCTTGTGCAAAGATTTTATTGTGAAGAAGGAGCAATTCTAACTCAAATGATTTGAATTTGAAAACATTACTCTGGAATTATGGTAATGAAATAGTTTTTCAGTTTCTGAAAGTAGCTATGGGCCTTTCAGTCAGGAGGTGAAATTTCTGGAGCAGTAAGAGATAATTTTCACGGACAATGTTTTGTTTTGTTGTCTCAAAACTCCTATTTTCTGTCTGAAAGACACAGAAATACCTTTAATACACTCACGTCTCATGAGTAATTAGATCACCGCATAATGATTTTGTTTTAATGAATGCAAAGGAATTTTTTGTATGTTAATTATTATAATAATTGTCTGTCTACTGTTTGCTGTTCTTGTTCACAGTGCAAGGCCTAAGATTCAATTGTGAGTCCTGTGGGTCATTCACTGAGTTATTATTCACATGTAAAGCATCTAGCCTCATTCAGGTTCTATATGTACAGTAACTGCAGCAAAATTCAACTTTGACTTTCTGGAATATAATTTTCTGATTATGGTAAGACCCATTTCTTTAGCTGCAGTTCTGAGGTCAGCCTGATGTTGACAGAAAAAGCTTATAATCACCTTCCCTGCATCTATAGAACTATCAGTCTTGGAACTCAATTTTACTTCGGCATCTAACAGAGGCAAACAAAAGAGCATTATAAGTAGCTGCATTCTATTTTCTAGAAACAGAGTGTGTTCTCTTAGAACACTCATCGTACTGGTTTTGGCTGGGATAAAGTTAATTTTGGTCATTGTAGGTGCTATATTTCAGATTTGTGACCAAAACAGTGCCGGGATATTTTTGTTGTTGCAGAAGAGTATTTGCAAAGCATTAAGGCCTTTTTGTTCTTCTCATGCTGGCCTACCAATGGCATTTGTCTTCTCAACTAATAAGCATGATGGAGCCCTCCCTTCCTTGAAATGGCTAATCATCTGCTGTCTAATTGGGAGTAGCGAGTGAGATCCTTATTTATTTTTGTTGTGTGTACAGTTTTTGCTTTATCTATTAAGTAGTCTTTACCTCAACCCACAAGTTTTCTCACTTTTGCCCTTTTGATTTTCTCCCCCATTCCAATGGGGAAGAGTAGAGGAGGATGATTGGGTTTTTTCTGTCACCTGTGGCTAAATGAAACACAGGTAACCAAATGCAGGATACAATGTTCTTTCTTTTTTCATGTGTAGTCATTGCATTCCAATTTTATGGAATTTGATTTTTTAATATGTCAGGGAAGCCAGCTGTGATAGAATCCATAAATACATTCACATATTTTCTCACAGGAAGCACCAATATGTTGGATAGAAGAACTTTTGGTCCAAACAGCAAGAAAAAGTGGTGTCAGTCTTGTAATATAAATAATAGTAATTCCCCCTATTTAATAAGCTTGAAAGCTTTGTTCAGAAGCAGTTATATATTTTGACAAAAGGCACAATATATACTGCCTGTTAAAGAAAAATAATAACATCTGGCTTATGTGTTGTTTTTCAAGTGTATACCCTGTTCTTCAGCCTTTAACATCCCTGATCACAACTCTTGAAACATCAGAGCATTTTCTGGATATAGTTTGCCAGTGTTTTGTTTTATTTATTGTTGAAATAAATAGTTGAAAGCAATATGCATCAAAACAATTTACATCAGTTAGTTCAGCAGAGGAAGAAATTAACCAAGATACAAGGTCAATAAAGGACTTAGGACAAAGTACTAAAGTTGATATTAATGCTATTTATAAATGGCTTACTTAATTATTCAGTGATATGCAGCTTTCTCTATTGGAAAACACAGAAGTTGCTTAATAGCACATTGCATCAAAACACAATGGTTCAGAGCACAGAGTTGGACTATTGTCAGAATATAAATGTAACAGATGTGTTTTATTGGCATCTACCCTAGAAGGATTATTGGTGTACAAAGACGAAGGCATAAATTTGGCCGGAGAATAAAGAATTTTAATCCTTGTGGGACATTGCAAGTAGGCAGAAGAAAAGATGGTGTTAACTGGGATAGGAACAAAGAACACTGTAATATTTCCTTTCAAAGCTCAATTTATGTGGAGAAATAATAAGACATCTCATATCTGACAGAATTAATTATTTTGAAAAATACTCATTGCATAAAAATGGTGCTGGTTACAGTATAGCATATAAAATGGAGTAACCATGACAATTAGAAACATGAAGATAATTAGACCTGCAAAATGTTTTGCTTCAAAACCAGAATGAAATGGAACCCAGGTAATCAGTAAGTGTTTGATTGGATCCCTTATTATCAAAATGGATACCTTTGAACAGACAGCAAACACATAATAAATGCTAGTGAACAAGCTGTTGGCAATTGCAGAAGAAATGTCAGCATTTTTTAGAACTAGAAAAAGTGTCTAAATCAAGTTATGCACTT
This sequence comes from Ifrita kowaldi, assembly GCA_013398055.1. Classification (NCBI taxonomy): domain Eukaryota; kingdom Metazoa; phylum Chordata; class Aves; order Passeriformes; family Cinclosomatidae; genus Ifrita; species Ifrita kowaldi. The sequence continues at coordinate 77,865 of VZRS01000901.1, forward strand.
GTAATATTATATTCCCCTTTTACTTTTTCCTTCCCCATCACGAGAACTACCAGCGAAAGTGATATAATATGCCATTGGATAAGACAGATATGAATGTCAAATATGGAAAACTTCAAACAAATACGTAAAATTTTTATTGGGGATCTTCTGTGGTAGTCACTTTGTGATAAGATACAGCACTTAAAGCTATATTAACAAGAGAGCTAAAAAGAAACCCCTAACAAGTTCTTTATTGAATATTAAAGGAACACTCTGTACCCTTAAATACAAATTCTGAAATTAAGTAAAATTTTAAAATATTTTGATTACTTTTGATACTTGTAGTCAAGAATTTTGTCAATACTCTGTAGCTTAGCTGAGACAACATCTGTAATTACACCTGTAAACTCGCTGAGAATGGAAAGAAGAATGTTTTAATATTTTTAAGTAGCACAATTTAAAGTAGAAGAATGTGAACATATGGAGAAGAGATGAATGAAATATAATTAGGGAAAATAAGACTTCTCATTGTGCCTTCTTCGACAGCTGGGCTTAATGACCTTACAGGTCTTTTTCAATCTTAATGATTCTATGATTCTTAATGCAAGAAGAAAGATACATTCAAGGATTTTTGAAGTGGATAACACCTACAGCAGACAAAAGGATTTTTTAAAAAATCTCATGGTTCAGTTGCAAAACTTACTGCTCCTAAATAGTTTCAAGGTCAAAACCTTGACATAGTTCACACCCAGAGGATGGCTGAGCAGGTGAACAGGCTCCCCAGGGAAGTGGCCGCAGCACCAGCCTGGGAGAGTTCAGCATCCATCAGGACAATGCTCTCAGGCACACGGTGTGACTCTTGGGATGTCCTGTGCGGGGCCAGGAGTTGAACTCCGTGAGCCTGATGGATCCCTTCCAACTCAGCTTATTCTGTAATTCTAAGGAACTTGTACAGTGTTGTATGAAAAAGGTTAAACATGGGAAATGAAAAGAAAGATGTCTGACTTCATGACAGAAACAGATAATTTTCTTTCTGTGTCTTAGGAAGAAACTTTACCAATTGTTCTTTTGGGATTTGTATACATTTCTCTGCAGAAAATATTCTGTGGAGATACTGAATTGAGAAAAGTCTTGCCATCATATTTATTTTTCTCCTGTGCTCCTAATACTTAAGAATAACTTTGGTAAAATATTTTGACCTAATTTTTAAAATTTTTAAATCAGCTACCCAACCTTGACATATAAAGTGCTTCAGATATGGAAGACAAAGCCCTTTTTTCAGTTATGAATGTCATGTTTGTATTCCCAGTGGAAGTAATCAATTTGTTTTATACCAAGAAAGTGAACTGGAATAAAAGCTTTGTTTTCAAATCTCAACTTACCAAGTGTGAACTTGATGGCTCACAAATTAGATCATTATATTAATTCTGTGCCCCATAAAGTGAATGATGTGAAATAAGTCAAGGCCAGTACTTTAAAATCTGCTATGAAATCATACTGTAAATCAGGGTGTCAAGAAACACTGATGCACACTAACACACACTGAACCCCTGATTAGATACTTTAGAAGGCAGTTTACTACTGTGTATTAGTTGAATAGTTACTCTGAAGTACATTGTAATGACTGACATAAATGTATGTATTAGTTTAAACATAATGGGAGCATGCGTGTAAAGTGAGGTAAAGCTAAGCCCTGGTATAATCAAATTTCACCTGTTCATTTAATTTTTTTTTCTTTTTTTTTGCATATGCAGCTCGGATATGCAAAATTAGACTTTGCCAATCACATTAAATGCATTCTTGTGCTCTCAGTGCAAAATGCCTTAAGAATATATTTCTTTCTATTCTGCATTTACAAATACAAAATAAACTAAGAAACAGAGGAAAAAAACCCGCAAAAAACACAAACCAAAGAAAACTTTAAATTACATATTTCTAGCCTGAAACCTTTTATTCTGAGTTTCCGTCCAGTGTAATATTTATGGCAGACTTATAAAGTATTAAAAATAGATTTTTTAATGGAAGGGCTCAGCACCTTTCACTGCAGTAATATGAGTAAGAAAGCCATAACCTAGTGCCTATTAGACTTTAGTGCATTTTGCAGTGGCTTGTTTAGTATTCTAATGTATTTAAAACATATTTCTTCTCAAACTGGTTTTAAACACTGCAATATCACATTTTTACCAAGTGAATGCAAAAAAACTATTTTAAAAAACTCCATTATTTCATGTATTTATTTTGCTGATATCCATAAATCAGATATGCTTCAAGCAAGAGCATTGGGTTGAATTTGTATTCAATCTCCGAAAACCTGATTCACTCCAGTCTAATGCCAAACCATGATTGCAGGAGTTAGTCATGAAGAAAATAGAGAAAAAGGGAAAGTCAACCTGCAAAAAGTCATCTCAACTACAGAGCCTAAGTGGAACATAATTGTACAGTGCAATTCACTAAGTTCATATAGGAGATGGATTGTGCATTCTTAATTCAGATTTTAATCAGTGTTTAGAAATTAAACCTTTACATTTTTTTGTACCTCAGTGAGAAAACTTTCCTTAGTTCTGAAACAATTTTAGAAATGCAAGTATAGCAATTGTGCATTACAGTCACGAAGGTCACAAGATCATTTTTTCCTCCCATTAGCATGGTCTGATAAATGCAGTGTAAGGCCTCCTGCGCATATTCTGGTGCTGTCTAGTCAGTGTTGCATTCATCATAAGGAATTATATCTTGTAATAAATAAGTTGATATTAATCTAGGTACAAATATTCTTCATGTCATTACATTTGCATGTATGCACAAGATAGATGACTATTTCATGCCTAAAACCAGACAAAATATTAAAGCTCAAAAGAATGCAGTCATTTCTGCGTTCAGGCCTGCTCTTGCATGAAAAATTGTCCTGAAGATTTCAGGAGTTCATGAGTTCTGTCCATCTGAATATGGTAGGTTGTAAGTCTGATATTTGTCATGGAAATTATCTAACTGCAGATGTGGTCTCTAAAGTCACATTTCTTGTATAATCACCCTTCTTTCTCTGCCCATTCTTGTTATAGTTTCTTAATCCTACAGTTCTCATTCAGCCTTAAATTACTATACGAAGTCTGGGGCAGAATTCTGTTTTTCTGAAATGGGCACAAAAATTGTCGAAGAATTACTAGAGACAGGACTTCAGTTTGATAAAAACTTACAGAGCTGGTGTCAGTCACATAACATTCTTATTTTGTTATACTTACACTTCTATATCCTTCTACATCCTTCTATAGTTCCTGTAATTCCTCACAGCACATAGAAAAATTCTGTGACATAGAAAACTGCAACATTTTAATCTTGTAACTGAATGTTCCTAAGCAATGGAGTGTGCAAGTTCTGTGGTTGTGTTCAGAAGCCTTCTCACCCCTCCCTCTCCACCTCCGCCAGTTTTGGAGTTTGAGATCATCTGGCCCTCTTTTTTATTCCTCCATTCCAGGGAGAAGAAGGTGCCTAGTTCCTACTGAGGTTCTCATCCTTACATGCAATCAAAGTGAAATAAGAGCTCTCCTAAAAAGGGCTCAGGGTTAAGAAGAGAATGTCTTGTCCCTTGATTTTGGTGAGCCAATGTTTCTCTTTTAATAAAGGTCTTCAGCATGTGCTGAACTCACAACTCTTCAAGGAAGCAGGAATATTAAACACTGATCTCTTCCTGAAAATAAATTATAATATTTCAATAATTATTCTACCTCAGTAACTTGGTTTACATGGTATGTACAAAGTCATTAATATTTGCTAAACTAAACTATTTCAAAAAAGGCCTCAAAAATGTTTTGGTGTTTTACAAAATTTTTCATCTAAAAGAAAAGAAAAATATTAAATAACAAGAGATTCTTTAGCTGGTAAATTGCAATCTGACATAGATATGGTTGTGAAAGGAGCAAACATAAAACTAACATGGTGGATACATATTTTGCAATACTGCTGCCCTAGAAATGGTCTATATTAAAGTTGAAAGTGTTACAGAGACACTCTGTTAAAAATAAGGCTTTAACTTCTAGTGGGTAACAAGAATGAGTAGAAAGACTGGTGATGTCTCTTTTAAAAAAAGAAGAATAACTCTTTTCTAAATGATGGAAAATAAGCTGACTGGTGACAATTGATTACTTTAGAAAGTGGTGGCACAAGGAATATTCATGATAGAAGATGACATTATTGGTTAAAGTATAGTCCTAAAATAAGGGTTGTATTTTGCTAGACATGTGATCAAATGTGCAATTTTAATGAAATTTTACAAAGTATAAGACATGGCAAGCCCCACACCAGAAAACATGCTGGTTACCTACTATATGACAAAGTTATGCACCCTGAGAGCTATGTGCTTGCTATGTCACCTCATTCCCCTCCTGTTGCCTTCTATCCAGCCTGAAACAATGTTGTGGGCCCCATTCTCACTCTGTATTTCATGGAGAGTATTAGCATGTCACATGTAGAAGGTGTCATGCTGACAGCAGTGGTCCTCATTCTTTTGCACAACAGTGTGAAGTGTACTGATATTTTAGATCTACAGGGCTGAAAGTGAAGTAAGTGTTGGTTTATGGAAAGTCACCCCATTGTTGTGTAACCAATTTTGTTCTCCTGAAGACCATTCCTAACCAAACAAGTGTTATGGATTTGCTTACCATGTGTTCTGGAGATTTCAAATGCTAAGATGGGTACAATTTGGCAAGGCAGACAAAGACCAGAAACACTCTTATGTGCCACAGTGTATGGAGACAGACAGAAGGCCTGCACAACTGCTCAGAGAACTAGAAGATCAGGGCGACCAGTCAGTTGAACCTATCGTGCCAGCTTTTTTTGGCAGGGCTCTATTTGGCTTCACTGAATCTAGCCACCTTTTAGCAGCTGAAAGCTAAGTCCAGTACAGACTTCTCATAGTTCAGGATAAATGAGAAACAGTGGCTGCATTTTCAGCTTTTCCATTACTTGGTAATGGAAAGGATTTACAACATAAACTCTCACGCGTCACCAACTTTCTGTCAAGCAACTGTGCTGCACACTGAACTACCAAGAACTTTCATTCTGCATTGGGACACCTAATTGTACTTTTCACCAATGATAAGTGACAAAATGTATCAGTTAGAAATCCACTTTACATTATTAAAGAATTAATTAGAATTAGATCCCTGTGAGTTTTCTAATTAACAAAGAATCTCAGTAACAATGAAGGCAATCCAATTGTGTCATACAGTTTGCTCTCATACTCTCATTCATGATCATCAGGGTATGAACTCAGTGACCCTTGGAATTTTGCAAAGTTCATCAGTAATTATTTCAACACATTAATTTTAAGAAAGACCTGTATTTCACCTTGGCAGCACTCAGCTGCAAACGGGTTCTCCTCTTTTTAACTAAATCAAATTGCAGTACATATCACTTTTGCTGGAAAAGAGGGACACTGGTAGCATGAGTCATATACAGATGACTATATGGGCTCCTAAGTTAGAATATCCTCAGGTCTCTCCAAGAACTTCTAAAGAACTTTTCAAAGTATGATGAGCTCTTCAAAAGAGATCAAGCTGTTTCACAGTCATCCTGTGATGATTTATTAAACACAGATTAGAAGTCCATTTACCTGCTAGTTTGAAGTTTATTGTATTTTCACCCTTTGAGAGATAAAAGAAAGGATAGGGTCCTCACTCACAGAGGAATTTCTTAACTATTTTCAAAGAAAAATTGAATTGACAGTGTACTGATAACTATGACAAATATTTGTTTTACAGTTAGCTTATAGGAAACACATTTCTGGGATGGTCCGGGAGGACAGAGTAGAATTAGAGAGAGAGATTAAATGGAATAGGAAAAACCTTCCAGTACTTGAATGCCCTACCAGGCCTTTTGAAGTGACAAAGAAAAGGCATTTAAAATGGTGAAAAAACCCTGTTGTCTGATATATTATTCTCTTATTTCCCAGAAGATGTCCTCGTTACCCAAACCAAAATGGAACAGGACCCTGCAAGTGGGACTTCTAGCATCAGTGCTAGACAGAATATACTATCAGTTGTAAAGAAGGCTTCTTCATTTAAAGAAAAAGAAAAAAATTATCCCTGAAGTATTGTCTTACTCATTGTCTGCTCTATCCATTAATTCAACAGGCGTATGGATTTCATAATATAATTTACGTTCAAAAAAGTAAATCTTGTACTGAAAAACAGAGCTGCTTACTAGGGTGTTAAGCATTTACTGGAAATGAGATTTTTCTCTTTATAAGGAGTCAATATGTGTGCATTGCTTAAATCAGCTAACACATACTAAAGGGAAATTTTATTTTTATTGCTCTAAAAGTTCAGAGAAAATTTTAAGGTCACTTTTCATAATGACTTGGATGTAAACTGGAATAGAAGGAATGAATTCTCTTTTCCTAGGTAATTTGAGCTTACATTTTCATTTACTGATTTGATATGATACCAGATTATTTTAAGTCCATTTTTTGAATACTAGAAGGGTGGAAAATAGTATGGATAAAGCTATACTTTTCCATTTTTCTTTCTTGCAGTGGCTTCAGAACAAGCTTGATGATAGGTAGGCTAGGTTCTCTGCAGGCTAGTGAGCCTCCAGCATTGAGGACTGAAAGGCATTTTGGCTAGCATAAGGCAGTTTTCTTTAAGACAAACAGTGCTTTCTCCAGAAAAGAAGTTCTGAGTGTCATTCAGCCCTATAAAGGATGACAATTGGAAACAATTCTCATTTGGATTGAGAAGTTTGCCATGATTTTATGGTACAAATAAACACAATAATGGGAGCACCTACTCGAATCCTCCAAGCTTCTGTTTCTAACAGAAATTAATAGCTGGTAAGAAAACATAAAACAGAGTAATGAACAGGTGTGACCTATGTTTTGTTGTCAAGAAACACCTTATTAGCAAAAGAAACTGGTACTCAGAAGCTTCGTTATTTGTAAAGAACACCTTCCCTCTGCATTTTTTCACATTTCATGAAAAGTATTAATGTAGGACATTAAGACCCCACTTTTCTGAAGGGAGTCCGATGGTATTTTTTGGGAACCTGAAGTTCTCTGAATATCTTTAACTAATATTTATACTGTTTTTAAACATGACTTAGGAAGGGAGACCGTTGCCTTTGCAGCAGTCAGCAACCTACTTTGTGGTTCTTTCCCTCTCATGTTTCTCCCTCAGCAACAACACGAATCTCATCTTCCAGCGTTCTTTGAATGGAATGATATGATTGTAATGGTGACAGATGAAGTAATTTACAGCATCTGCTGGTAGCCACTTCAGTGTATACAGGTAGTTAATCCACTCTGCCAAAGAAAAGAACCAGAACGCTGTCAGGATGGAACCATTACTGTTACTGTGTGTGAGTGCTGCAAACTGCCTGCCCTCAGCCTGTGTCTGAGTCAATAGGCAAGGAAAGTTTTCACCACGAGTGTGAGTACTTTTGGGGAATATTTTTCATTCCCCCAAAATTATGGCGAATGTAAGTGAAATTGTGTTGAACACAATGGGAATAACAATTGAGTTGAAAAATACTAGTATGTGTAAACATTGACAACACAAGAATCAAATGTGTTTTAGCAACAACAATCACCCCATAAATAAATACGAGTGGAGAAGTATACTGGAAAACCTAGAAGCTCAGGCTGATCTTTCATCCCAATATCTAGTTTTATAATAGCAGCTATGTGATATCTCTGAGAGTCTATTGTGATGAAGGTAAGTTTTCTGCTTCCCTTTTCTTCCCTACCTCTTTGAAAGTGATAAAACTGTATCTTTTTATGTGGGTTTGTACTTTGGTTATAGCATTCAATTTATGATTAAACTTGTATAAATGCTCTGGAAAATTATTTCAGTTTCAAAAGTATTGTTTGTTGTCTCACTTCTTTGAGATATAGGAATGAGATCTTGCTGCTTTTAGGAAAAAACTAATTTCTACAGTAATTTTTTCCATGAAGGTCCTTTTTTTCATGAATGCAAAAAAAAAAGGAAAAAAAAATATCAACAAATCTAGAAATGTCTTACACATAGAAATATTTGGTTTTTCCTACCAAATATTTTGGAATGAAGAGAAAGCTTGTTACAAGGCCCTTGGCAGTGCTTCAAATTTCTAGGTGGTGGAGTGCATATAGATGAGCTGATAAATATCCCTATATAGAGTTTTGATGAGGCTGCAGATTTTAAGTGAGCAAACTGAGGGACTCTTCTTCTCTGTGATCTGGCTAATTTGCAGAAGATGTTGTCTGTGTTGGAATATCTTTATAAGCACATAAGTGTTGGTAAGTTTAATTTGCATGTGCATCAGAAATTTGATAAAACATCTGAAACTTCAAGGTCTGGATTTTCCCTCTGTGCCATCCTTTGTGAAATGTGCACTAAGTTATTTTCTTTGAGAAATGGAGGAGAGATTTGTATGTGATAACGCAGAAGATTTATTCACAGTGGGAGGCAAGTCATCCTCTACTTTAGACATCTGACCAGACTGAATAGAGAATACGCTTTTTTATTGTGGGAGTGGGTGTTTTTTGGTGGCGTTTTTGCTTGTTTGTTTGGTAGGTTGGTTGGTTGGTTGCTTTTTGTTGGTTTGGTTTGGTTTGATTTCTGTTGTGTTTGTTGTTGTTGTTGTTGTTTGGTGGTTTTCATCCTGAAAATAAGGGGTAATTGCACATCTTCCTGTAGTGTAAATGTCAGAGGCACACGTAAAATACTCATATACAATATATGAACAAGTTGGAGTGCTCTCACTTACAAGCTTTGCATCTGTCTGGCAGAGACATGAATTAAATTGATTTGCGGGAAGTAAATAATGACACAGAATTCCTGTAAGCTTTTTTTAACCTTAGTATTTATTTTATACCCCACAGCATATCTAGTTTCTAATTACATCTCTGAGATTACTCGGTCCTACATGTATGTATGTCCACAAGAATCAACTCTCTCAGAGAGGACTGGGGACTCAGAACTGCGAGTTCAATGAGAATTGTGGTTTCAGCAAATAATTTCCTTTCTTTGAAGAGGAATTCCACAGCCATACTGAAACCTTTCCTTTAATAATGTAAATAAAACCTGACACACACATCTTCTCAAAGGTGTGTGCATACTCTTTTTGTGTAGTTCATTGAGTAAAATTGCATTAATGAATATTTTTAAGACCCAGGCTGATGATTTGTTTATATTGTGAAGTGTTAAGTCTTTTCTTATTGCCTATTCACTCTGATTTTCTCATTTATACAGTGGCAAGTGTGGATTTACAAACTGTAGGCTCTTCTGTTTCATCCTACTTTGGGTGAGTGAAGAGACTGTGCTTCCTGTTCAGTGTTTCCAAAAGTCTAATTGACCACCCAGACTGATATCCTCTTGCAGAGAAAGTAATTTCCCTTATAATACTATTTTACATACAAAACCAGGTCTCATTAAATTTGAAAGCATTTCCTTTTAAAATCTGCAGATGTTTTCTTGGTCTTGCATTCCATTATTGAAAAACTGATAGTTAAAACCCACTGTGTTTGTTCCTGTTCTTGACTGCATGGTTTTCTGTTCTTTTGATGCCTGTGTTTCACTTAGGTACACATTTCTTGAAGACATTGCAACATCTAGCAGAGGGCACTTAATCTAGCCTTGCTTTGTTCATGCTCCTGCACGTGACATCATCTCAAGGATCGGCTATAGCTCCAGTGGGACACTGTTTTTCTGCTTTTGGCCTGTTTTCCCTCTAGGTAAGTAAAAAAACTAGGCCTTCTCTGGATGCTCTAATCCAATTTTGCCTCCTCAGTGTTGTTAGTTAATGATTTTGTGGGAAAGTCAAGTTTAGTGTCCTTCTCATTGGGATGATACAGCTACGTGTGAAGTGGCTAAGTGTGGCGGTGGCCCAGCCCACCCCAGCTGAGCTAATCTCATGGGTCCACTTCCCTCCTCGCGATAGCGGGGGGGAAGAGGACTCCATGGACAGCGAGGAGCAAGGCACGTCCATTTAGGCTGCCACTCACAAGGCTCCTCCTTGAGGGCATTCTTTGGGCTGCCGCTCTCCCCTCCCCATTCTGGAAGGTTCTTTAGGTTCTTGCCCATGGTTGGTTAATCAGGTGTCCCATATTCATGTTCTGTATTGCATATGTGTATGAGGTTCTGGAAGGTTCTGTCCTCCTCATTCCCTCATTGGTTCATTGTATGTTGTCCCGCCTTCTGCTTGTTCTGATTTGTTAATTGTCATTACCCGTCATCTCCCAATTGGCTGTCCCATGCTCTCCGCCCCTTTCTTGTTGTCCTTTATAATCCCCTGTCACGAACCCTCTCCGTCTCATTCTGCTTCCTGTCCCAGTTGTCAAGTTTCTCCAATAAACCTTTTACGCCGTTTGAGACCCTCCTCGGCTTCTTTACCTCTGTCATTGCCGCCGCTTTATCAGCATCCACAGCTCGACCCGCTCCACGTCGGCAGGCCCAATAGGTATTTACGCCTGCATCGCTTTTGGCCGCCCTTTGGCCGTGCGGAAAGTGCAGTCTCCTGACTGGGTCGCCGGGCAGCCTAGTGGTCAGGCGGACTGCAGCTAAGCTCCTTTGGCAGCACCTCGGCTCAGACAGATTGTCCTTGTCTGTTGCATACAGGGTTGGTTAAGATGGATATAATGTTTGGGGCCAACACATGAAAGGATTTTTGGGAGTATTTTCATTAATGTTAATTGATCTGTTTTCATTCCTGACTAGTTTTACTGATGAAAATAACCAAAGAAAGAGGTTTTCTGAAAATAAAGGTCTTTTCTCCAGAGGCTTCAGAAGGATCTAAAAGGGAAACCATCTGAGCAACTGAATTATTTTTGGTTCATTTAACAAAAACAATAATAAACTACAGTACAAATGGAGGAACTGAGCCAGATTTAGAGTTCTGTCATTGACAAAAAATGAAGAGAATTAAACATACGTGATGTTTATGTTCAGCTTATATGCATTTGAGCTAAATTGATAAAATGTTTAATGATGAGTACTGTTGGAGTACTTGGGCAAGAAATGTTAAATTAATTGCTCTGAGAGAGAAAGTTGGACTTTCTCTTCCTCCTTAAGCATCAGATGGTGGGGTATTCTCATACTGTACTTTTAATCTCTTGTATTAAAATTCTATTCAAACATAATTTTAACATTATCTGAAATAGGAATTTGGACCCAAAAGATTGTTGTGTCTTCTTTGTGTCTGGGTGGGTATTCCACCAAGTAATTTTTTTTTTTGACTTCTCTATCAATATATTCTTGGATGCCCCTAATATAAAAAAAATTTCAAAGAGGGAGAAGTGAAAATGTAGTTGATAAATATTTAAATAACTTGATCAGGTATTTGTTTAAAAAAAAAAAATCAGTACCTGACTGTGAGCTTACTCTGTGTCTTTAGAAATCCAGCTAAATGCCATGAGCCAGATTATTGGTGAGAGAATTTCTTACTCAAATAATCACAGTGCTGTTATAGGCTGGGAAATGAAGTCTTACTTATCCTGGCAGTACTTGTCTGGAAAACTAGCACCTTGCTTTACCATTTGAGATAAGGTTGTGATAGAATAGAGTAGTGCTATCCCACAAATATATATATATGTAAACATGAAGTTAAACCAAATTAGATACACTTTTTTTTTTCTTTTTTTCCCATTCTCTGGGGCATGTGATCATATGAATATTCAGTTATTAACTAATATGCAGGTCTTTGTGAAATAAATGGCTTTGGAATCCTAGAGTAGTAAACAACTCAATCAAATCAGGCTATCAGTTTCATATTTATTCATCATTTATAGCTTTATTATTCTGCTTGTAGTGTTGATCAGGGAAAACTGAGTTTTATAGAATAATTAGTCGAAACACATACCTCATTTATCGTCAAATAAATTAAGGCACTATAAGCTAAAGTAAAGATAATGACTTTTGAGGTTTTATTTAGCTATGCCAATGCACAAATCTGTAAGTGCAGGTAAAGGGTTTTTTGTACAAACAGCTGAGGTAAAAGTCCCCTTGGTATTTCTCATGACTGTCTAGTTGTGGGGTTGGCCAGTGCCCTAAAGTAATACAGGAAGGTAACTAATTTTTTGTTTAATTTTTTTTGTATTTTCTGAATTTTTCTTTTCTGAGGTGAAGCTAGCTTTAGAAATCCCTCTTTTACATACACAGTATTAGGCACTGCTTTTAGAGGGCTGAAAATTATAGAAGAGAAAATCCGTGTAAGATATCTTTGAATCTCTGCATATTCCACTGTATGTAACAGTTTGGGAAATTCTTTCTCTCTCTCTCTCTCTTTTTGAAGGACCTGAGAAGAAAAGTTTAGGGAGGGGAATGATGAAGAATATGCAAATGAAGGCTAAGCTCTCAAAAGATCCATAGGGTTAGGGTCACAATACTATACTTACATTTCATTTAAAGGGCGTTTGAATTTTGATGAACTTGCTAACTACAGAGAAGAAAAGCTGGAATCACAATTTGAACTTTTTCAGTGAGATAAAGATGGAAACTAATGACCTCGCACCGAGGAGATCATTAACATTTTATTGTTTAGTTTGTGATTTGCTGCTTTTTTGGGGGTGGGATTCATGGAAAGCTGTGCAGGAGGGGCAATAATTTTCCTTTAAGAACAGTGAGATCTCTTCATAGAGGCTGGTGATTGTCTGATGTGTGAATTATAGACCTGCTTGATTAGCCACTTATCTCTGCAGGATAATTCTGTTGTCTGCAAATGCATGTGACAGTAGAGGAATAAAGGATTCTCACTGATACTTTTAGGGATCTTCAAGCAGATTGTTCTGTGATGACATTGAAGGTATTTGAAATAGGTCTTACACATTCAGTAGCACAGTGGTATCCTGAATTTTTAAAATTATTTGATTATAGTTTCATCTCTAAGAGATGGAGAAGCAATGGGATCCAGATATTTCCAGAGAAGGTGATCAGTGAAAAGATTTACCTATGTCACAAACTGGGAGGGCTGAACACATTCATCTTGGTATAAAAGTCTGAAGATCATGTAAAAATACACTTTTTTTTGGTTATGGGGCAATATTTGAAAGAGAGAGTGTTGCTGTTAGCATTGCATTGTCTTGTCTAAATGAAAAACTATGGCAGTAGAATATTCTGAGTTCATGAGTAGTCTTCTAGTCTTCCCCTGGAAAACTGGATGGTCTTCTAGTGGAAGCATTTAAGTAGTGAAAAGTTGCTTTCCCCCCCCATCCCTTTTCCTAAAGACACTGCAGATTAATCAGCAGGTTTTGTTTCTGGGTAGAACACCTCAACCTTTAAAGGAATAGCAGTCTTTCCTCATGTTCTCTTCTCATATGTCCTCTTTGTTTTCTAATCAGGTTTGTCAAAGAATTTTTTTATTTTATGCATGTATGGAACAGTTGGACATTGTATTCAATTAAATTTTAGTTACCTAGAGGTTAGTCCAAAATCAGATGTACAGAATGTTCTATCATGCTGTAAACAGCTCTTGCTATAAAATTAATCATCTTACTACAATAAGAATCAACAATGATTAGGTGTTATCTAAAGGATTTGCAGTTTACAGAGTTTTGATTGCTGAGTTAAACTAGAAAGGCCTCTCACTGTTTTTTTTAAATAATGTATGGCAACACAATGCCCGTAGGGCAACATGAAAGGCCTATAGGGCAATTTAAAAATTACTCAGTGACATCAATGAATATCTTGGCTAGAAAGTAATGATTATGACTCACTATTCTTTTCTTAGCTCAGTAGAGGACAGACAGTTTTGCTACATGCAGAGCACATTCAAACACTAGAATGGCTGCACCACTCTAGCTACCCCTGCTATATATCTTATATAATATAGCTTATTATAGTCTGCTAGTGGTTACACTGTAGATTGCAAAATGCAGGTTAGTTCCATTGTGAGTGCTTTAGCATTTATTATGAAGGAGTTGAGTAGACTTGTTGATTGATGTGATGGATGAAATTTAAAACTTCTTCACGTTTGGGAAGTTTTATAGGACTAGGAAAAAAGAAATGTGTTGTTTTAGCCCTCTGCCCCTTGGAATTTTTTTGCCAGTTTAAGAGACATTTTGATTTCAGGACAAAGCTGTAGTTATCTTGATAGGTTTTGCTGGACTGATTCAACATGATTGATTCTCCTGAAACAAGTAGGCAAATCCATGAGATTATTAACTGTCAGTGTGAAGCATGAGTTAGCAATGAGTATACACTGAAGTGAACCTGAAGGGCAGGCAAGGAAAGAACTCCCATTTGCAATATATAGGCAGATACCTAAAATCATTGAATAAAGGTATTATTCATTTTGTAATTATTATTTTTGCAATAACCATTCTTAGTAATATAATTATTAAGAGCTTCATTTGACGGATTTTGCTTTCGGCTTTAAAGATATAAAGTAACTGGCTTGACGGATTATATTCTGGAAAAGACTGTGACTTGGATGTCTGTAGGATGAATTGAAAGATTTGCAAAGACTGAAAAAAATATTCCTTAAGACACTTAGAAGCATTCAAGGTTAATTATATATTTCAATATAATTCCCATAAAATAGACTTCGTTATAAGATCTCCCTTGCAACACTGAAATCTAAACTTCATTTATGGAGACTAAATAAGACAGCAGACAGTTACACTAGCTTCTTATTATTTCTCCCATAAAATAAAACCCAGACATGGCAAAACAAGCAAATACTGATCATTTTCCCCACAGAAAGAAAATACTCTGCTGTTTAAAATGCAGCTTTAGAGGTTGTTGGTTGAATGGGTCTTTAGAAAATTGCATACTCATTAATAATAGCTAAAATAGAGAAATTGAGGCATGTTTTATTAAAGATTTTGAAAAAAATGCTCTTACTCTTGAAAATAACTGGCTAGTTAAGTAACAAAAATAGACGTACTGTCAAGACCATTCCTATATCTTCTTAAAATCCTAAATTTCAACAATCAGACGGTCTGGTATACATGTTTGCACGTTATGACTTTATAAGTCCTGAGCTTGATAAAATCTTGATAGAACCATCTGGTTTGACTTTGTCAGTCATGGCAGAGCCAAGAAGGGACAGAGGGACCTAAAGTGTAACTAAACCAGAATTTAGGTACCTGAGTGGGAATCAGTGTTCTTAACCCTTGATGCATCCAGATTCTCTAGATTCCCAGGTTTATAAATAGCTGTGGTTTTTTGTGTAAACAGAAGTGCATTTGGCTTGATAGGACTGAATAACTCCTTGTCTGTCTGCTCTGGATTCACAGCAGAAATCTTTGGAAAAGAGACCAACTTCATTTGAGGAGGCCTAAGTACTTAGTATCACACACACCCTTGCTTTCTTTTCTGGAAAAGAAAAGGGGACTGCTTTGTGCAGTGTGGCAAAACTGCTGCAAAATCCATCGAACTCAGAATCTTTTTTGCTAAAATTACCAGATCAATAGCAGTTAATTCTATGATTAGTCTTATTACTAACTTCTCTTAGAGGTTCTGCAGAGTCTGTTTTCCTGTATTATTGATCGATGTCTTACTTTATTTACCGTTTTATTTTGCTTCTAAGTGCACCATAATATATCTAATAGGAAGGAAAATATCAATAGAACTTCCTTGACAGAACGTTGAGGTTAGAGTTAAAGGTTTGCTGAAATGAATGGAATGATTTCCTTTAGGCACTGTGTCAGGCTTCAGGAGATCCATAATCAGTTTCTCAAGGTGATTACGAAGCAAAATGCAGAGCCTGAGTCCATGAGGGCAGTGAGTCAAAGCTTTTCTTGCTTTGTGAACCGGTTTCTAACTGATCACTCTGCAGAGGTATAGTACTGGTAACGCCAGCAAATGTAGTTGTTGTTCAGTGGTTAGTTGATTCTCAGCATCCCATGTTTCATATATGGTTACACATGAAGTTGGATTCAATATGACATATTGCAATATCTCACCTACTGAAACATGTCAGCATAAAGCTTTGACCAAGATTTCAATTTCACCACTTGGATATTTTACTATTCACTATTTGGATGAAAAAACCCTGCCCAAACACTCTCTAGTGCTTTATTTTCTCTTCTTGTTTTCTGTACTTCACCTAAAAAAGCAAAAGAAAAAACTTTACTAAATTTCCTGTTTGTCTCCCTATCTAAATTTAGTCTTGGATGGTATTCTCTGCCCTAAATAATGATCATTACTTCTCTCACTTATCTCCTTTGCTGTTCTCTTTGATTTGGTCCTTTACAACCTAGGAATACATTTATAAATGAGAATTAAAACAAAAAAATTCCATCCCCATCAGGATGAAAAAAGTAACCTGTATGAAGAATGCAAATAAACTACAACTAAGATTAAATGGTTGTTCTTTTTATGATAGTTCTCCTGAGCCATTCCTCAAAAAAAAAAAAAAAAAGAAAAAAAAAAAAAAAAAAAAAAAAAAGAAAAAAAAGGGGGCATTTTTTGATTTATTGGTGTTAAGTTCAGACACACAGCCCAATGGAAATATGTAAACTGGGGTTTCTTTCTACAACTGAAAATTTTCTTCTTAGCTTTAGAAGTCTTTTGATTTGGGTGTCACTAATAGGAAAATAATCTGTTGTATAACTCCCTGCACATATAGTTCTGTCCAGAGTGACTCATATGAAAACACATTCTAGTTTATTTCCCAGGTAGAAACAATGATTAACAATATCAGAATGAAAGCAGCTTTGGGAAAATGCAAATAGGTCATACATTTTCTAAGAAGCTCCATTAGAAACCTCCTATGCTACTCAATCTTATTGAAACACCACTGAAGAAAGATTAAATAAGTTCTGTTATGAATTACTGTAAATTTTATTCTTTAAGAAATTAATAAACAAGTAAAAGCAATACTAATTAAATAAGTTCTTACTGCCCATTTGATGGAGAGTCAATTCAGATATAGAATTTTTGACTCTTTATAATTTTCACCATATATGCCCGTGGTGCCCACCATCAAAAGAGTTCTAAATAAGACATAAGACGACATAAGAGCTGACAAGCTGGTCTCTAAATTTTGCCCTATTGTCCTAAAATTGTAACTCAGGAAAAGACATTTGTTTAATCTTGCTGGATAAATAACTTAATAGGAGTGTGAAATCATGTCAAATAATGTGATACAAAATAATTTTTTAAAACACAGTTAAGAAATATTTTCACATTAGTAACCCATTTCTAAGTTTGCTCAGTAACAGATGCATTTTTCTCCCGAGCAAGTACTACATACAGTTCTTAATATCTAGAATGCATACAGGTTTTTTCAAACTTAATGAAAACTTCTACTAAACATTGTATCTCATTATTTGAAATCATAATGTTTTCATCACTGGGTTCTTGGAAGCCAGACCATGTCTCATTCTAGATTTAAAAAAAAGAGCTCAAGTTGGTAACAAGAATATCGTAGTGAGGGAATCTAATGATTTCTTTAGAACTTCTATTTGTGTTATTCCCATAATCAAGTGCTTAAGGATTCTTGGACACTTCATGTTTCTTTGTTATTTGTAAAGCCACTGTATTTTGTAAACACAACTGTTCCACTTACACATCAAACCAAACAAAAGAGCTGATGATAATGAAAAAGATAATTTATTCAGAACACTTTGCATGGTTTGTTGGCTGACAGCAACTAGTTCACTAAATCACTAGATCTTTCTTATTTTAACTGATTTGCTAATTTCTTCCGTAAATAATTACTGGTCTCCAGATCATTTGTGTAGAGTAATTACTATTCAATGTAAATAATTTTGTATGACTTTAATGAGTTTTAAATGACATGTTTAACTGTGACTAGGCAGTTTAAACTGGGTTTTAATAATGCCAAAGGAGCTTTTACTCTTGACTAGCTATTTATTTGTATAGCTTCCTTTATTTACACAGTTCCACCTTCTGAGACTAAAAGAAATTGCCTTAAAAATATCAAACTACCAAACAGACTAGAACACCTCTGCATTCTACTTGAAACCCTGACATTGCTCATTGCTTCAGATCTTTCAGCATCTAAGCACAGAAATATTCTGCATGCCTCAAGTTTGATCTGTTGACTTTTCTGAGTTCATGAGACGTTACCAGGGGTCTGTGGTGGGACGAGTGTTATATAATATCATTGTTAATGGCATAGATGAAAGGATCAAGTGCACCCTCAGCAAATTTGCAGATGACACCAAGCTGAGTGGTGCAGTTGACACACCTGAAGAACACCTGCCTCTGAGAGGGACCTTGAGAAGCTCAAGAGCTGAGCCCATGGGAATCTCATGCAGTTTAACAAGATCAAGTGCAAGGTGCTGCCCCTGGGTTGGGGCAACCCCCGGTAATGATACAGGCTCAGGAATGAATAGATTGAAAGCAGCCCTGCTGAGAAGGACTTGGGGATGCAAAGGGATGAGAGGCTGGACATGACCCAGTTCAAACTGAGATTCCAGCAAGGTGCACTTGCGGCCCAGAGGGGCAGCCGTATCCTAGACTGCATCCAAAGCAGAGTGGCCAGGGTGCAAGAGAGGGGATTCTGCCCTTCTGCTCCTCTCTGGTGAGACCCCCTTGGAGTACTATGTCCAGCTCTGAAGTTCTTGGCACAGGAAGAGCACTGAGCAGTGAGTCGAGAGGAGGCCTCCAAGATGATTTGAGGTCTTGCTGATATAAAGTCAAAGTAACTGAATTACACTCCTTCAGCACAGTTATACGAGTACAACCGCAATCTGTTATTACACTCGTCTCTTAAGGTAATATAAGTTTGAATGATCTTAAGCTGTGACTGATGATGACAGCATGACCGTTGTTTTCCTGTGTGTGGTGATATTAGTTTGCAGAGTCCAGTAAGGACTTTTTTAAGGCTGTCTTCCATAAGATCCTCAGAAAGAAGCTGATGAAGATTGGGCTAAATGAACACACAATGAAAAGCAAAAAGTGGTGAGCATCAGAGGATGGTGATTTTGTGGATCATCAGCAGGTTTGCGGATGAAACTGAGATGGGAAGAATGACTCATATGCCAGAGGGTTAGGCTGCCATCCAGAGGGACCTCGATGGTCTAGAGAAATGGGACATTAAATGTCTTCTTCAAGAGTGGGTAGATGGACAGCATTGTAGGGAGAATGAGTAGTTGCCTGTAACTATAACACTCTTTGAAAAAAAATATGTTCCAAGACACAACGCGTGAATTTCTCACAATCCACTCGTTTCTTTATGAGATTTATGATGGAAATCTCATGCAGAATGACTACATTGGCCCTAGCTAAAACTGTTGCAAAGCTTTCTGGACAACATCAAAAGTTTGAAAGAACTGAATCTCCTCTTTTAGATATGCCCTCACAGTGGGATGGAGATCATGGGCAAGAGCAAAAAAAATACACCAACTCTGTAAATCTTATTCTGCTATGTCTTGCTACCACCTATTGAAAACATGAAATTTCAGAATTATGTTTTCTGGGGTGCAATCTATTTTCCAAACTCAAACATGCAAAGCTTCTGTACTACTGAGGAGAAAACATTTGTTCACAATGCCTGGCAGCCTACCTGTCTTCTCATACTTGACCTGATCCTTGGTCCCATCTCAGTACTAAGATCTTTTTACTTGCACTGATGATTCCATTTTGCACTGTGTGGTTGTTTGCTATGGATTGTAGAAACTTGTGTTCTAACATCAATTTTAAGAAGTCTCTCTAATTTACAGTGTTCTGCATAATCAAATTTCTCAGAAAGCGCAGGAATTTGGGTTGGTTTTTCACTCTGAGAACAAGCCTACATTTGTAATTGACCAAACATCATTTAGTGCATTTGGACTTGAAAATACAGTCTGCAGTTTGGAAGTAGTACTTTCATGTCATTATTGATGCAGAGGAAAAAAATTCCTGCAACCAGAAAAAAACTAACAGACAAACAAAACCACAATACCCACCACTGCCTCCCAAACCCCCAACAAAACCAAACAATAGTCAGGGAAGTCTGTTAGCAAGAAGAACCACAAGAGAAGGGTCCTGTCCATGTAGTCCCATTAGACTGAAATGGCAAAACATAAGATAAGTGTGTATACCATGACAGAAAACCACATCATAGTCTTCTTAGTTTTTTCTCAGAGTAAATTCGGTCTTTTTCAAATTTACTTGCTTCCATTATCTAGAGGATAATTTAAAAATGTATGTGTGTTACAGCTCTATTAGTTATACATGCAGAGCATTCAAACTGCATTCCAACTCTTCTGAAGGGCCATTCAGAGACTAGGTGATCCGTGATGTCAGAGCCTTAATATATTGGATTTGCTCTTGGCTTCTAAGAAAGCTAATTTACTGAATGTTTTTATTATTAGTCAATGAATGATTGCTACTATTTCCTGAGTTCTCATTTTCTTTTCTGACACTTGCGATTTCTTTAATATTAAAGAGTTAACCTCTGATAGACTGCTACAAATAAAGTATTTTGAACAATTTTTTTTTTCACACAGATCATCTTGATTTGCAGTCTGCTAAGCAGAGACTTCTTCTGAGATGACACTCATTAAAGATGCCCTTTCATTGAAGCAGTCAATTTTAGTGTCATATTATGATGCACTAGTCTCACTGCTGAAGCCAGCTGAATAATACTCACAAAAGAATTTATTCTCTGAATTGCAATATTTTTGTAGTAAATTATTCAACCACTGTTCCTTCATTCCTAGCCAAACTCTTAAGTTGTATCAGTTTCTCCTCTGTGTTTTCATTACTCCGCAGCTGGACTGATTTGCATGCAGCATTGCTCATTATCTGAGCAATGAAATGGATGTTATATCCTTTGAATTGAACAAGAACATGTTTTATTTACAAATAGACACACTTAGCCTTATTTTTTTCTTTTCATTCTGTTACAAAAGTTAGTGTTGTTAATTCACCACTGTTTAAATAATGTCATATGTTTACTCTTTGATATTCATTGGGTGTAACATCTGACTATTTCAACTACTTGCATTTAATGATAAACCTTTTTTATAGTTATTTACCTATTTTTCAGAAAGCACAGTCCCATGTAGAAGAAATTTGTTCTCTACACAAAGGCACACTGTTAAGACTTGATATCTTGCCTTCAACACAAGGCAGTTTTAAAGAAGCCAAAGAAAAGACCCATATTACAGAGAAACCATGAATACTCCACAAAATTACTGCCTAGTTTTGAAACTCTGAACACCTCATTAGGAGAACCCTAAGGTTTCCTTTGTAAATTGTCACTCAAATCAATGTTTTTTTGTGTGGGCTTAGGGTTATTCAATTTTCTTTCAGGATGGCTGTTTAGATAAGTTGGGATTTGATGCAATAAGTGATATTCATAATGACTATACTCCATGCAAATATAACACTGAGTTTTCCCTTTATTTGTCTGCAGTTTTGATGTGCAGTATTACCTGCATGTGGTTGGTACAAGACATGCTTGTCTCCCTCAAAGATTCAAGTACAGTGATTTTGTAAATACAATGAATCTTATGTCCCAAATGCAGGTCATTTATTTCCCTCCTTCCTGTGTGTCAATATGGCTTCAGCTTTGTGGGGAATGTAAAAGGCTTAATATGGAGGAGGACCTGACATATGGGGAGATGTACATCTGTGGCTCTTTTTTATGGCAGTGTTCAGGACATGTTTACATGGAGGAGATGACTGTCACGGCACTTGGCAAATCCTATTCCACTCTGCTTTCATGCACTATAAACAATGCCAGCTGGAACACAGAAATCTTTCCAGATTTTCTTAAAAGAGACATAGTCTGTACCATCTCCACAGAGCACCTAGAGAATCTGAGGCATAACACATCAACAAAACTTCTACATTAGACTTCTGGAGAGCAGACTTTGGCTTTTTCAAGAGATTGATTTGAAGGGTACCTTGGGAAACAGCCCTTAAAAACAAGTGGATCCAGGGAAGGATGGACATATTTCAAGAAAGAAATCTTGATGCCTCAGGAGCAGGGTGTCAGTCACTGTGTGCCAAAAGATGAGCTGACAGGGAAGATGACCAGCCTGGATGGGCAGGGAGCTTTGAAAAAAACTAAAGGAAAAAAAGAGGTTGTATCGCCTTTGGAAAGATGGGCAGGCTACTCAGGAAATGTTTAAGGGTGTCACTAGGTCATGTAGAAAGAAAATTAGAGGGGCAAAAGCTGAATTAGAACATAATCTGGCCACTTCTGTGAAGGATAATAAAAATGTTTTTATAAATACTTTAACGGGAAAAGGAGGGGGAAGGAGAACCTCTGTTCTTTATTGAACATGGGGAGGAATATAGTTACCAAAGATAAGGAAAAGGCTGAGGTACTTAACACCTTCTTTGCATCAGTTTTCAACAATAACACAGGTCATCCTCAGGACAACTGGCCTCCTGAACTAGTAGATAGTGATGGGGAGAAGAATGGACCCACTGAAATTCAGGAAGAAGGAGTTAGTGACCTGTTGAGCCGCTTAGATGCTCACCAAGTCTGTGGGATCCGATGGGATTCATCCTAGAGTGATGAGAGAGCTGGTGGAAGAGTTCACCAAGACACTCTCCATCATTTATCATCATAAAGCCTTATCATCCTGGCTTACCATGGAGGTCCCAAACGATTGGAAGTTGGCCGACGTGATGCCCATCGACAAGAAGGGCTGAAAGGAGGATCTGCAGAACTACAGGCTGTCAGCCTGACCTCTGTGCCTGGCAAGGTTGTGGACCAGATCATCTTGAGTGTGATCACACGGAACATAAAGGACAACCAGGGGATCAGGCCCAGCCAGCAGGGGTTTAGGAGGGGCAGGTCCTGCCTGACCAACCTGATCTCCATTTATGACCAGGTGACCTGTCTGGTAGATGAGTCGAAGGCCGTGGATGTTGTGTACCTGGACTTCAGTGAAGCCTTTGATACTGTCTCCCATGGCATTCTCTCATGGAAAAGCTGGCATCCCATGGCTTGGAAAGGTGCACCCATCCCTGGGTTAAGCACTGGGTGGATGGCTGGGCCCAGAGAGAGGTGATGAATGGCGCCACTTCCAGCTGGTGGCGTGTCACTAGTGATGTTCTGTGCTGGGCCCAGTCCTGTTTTATATCTTTACTGATTATCTGGATGAGGGGATTGAGTCTACCACTGACAAATTTGCAGATGACCCCAAGCTAGCTGAGAGTGTTCATCTGCTGGATGCTAGGAGGGACCTGGACAGGCTGGATCGATGGGCCAAATCCAATGATATGATGTTCAACAAGACCAAGTGCTGGGTCCTGTGCTTTGGCCACAACAACCCCCTGCAGCGCTACAGGCTGGGGACAGAATGGCTGGACAGAGGCCAGGCAGAAAGGGACCTGAGGATACTGATTGACAGTGGACTGAACACAAGCCAGCAGTGAGCCCAGGTGGCCAAGAAGGCCAATGTCATCCTGGCCTGTATCAGCAATAGGCCAGCAGGACCAGGGAAGTCATTCTTCCCCTGCACTCAGCACTGCTTAGGCCACACCTTGGGTACTGCGTTCAGTTCTGGGCTGCTCAGTTTAGGAAGGATTTTGAGATGTTGGAGCATGTCCAGAGAAGGGCAACAAGGCTGGTGAAGGATCTGGAGTAAAAGTCCTGTGAGGAACAACTAAGGGAGCTTGCTCTAACAGCGCAAGAATAGAGATAAGACAGGATATTTACATGGCTTCATTACAACTCTACAAGGGACTTCCTTCCCCATGAAATCACTGAAAATATTCACAATTAATGGATTAAAACCCAAGAGGACCAGTTTTGGTAGACAGGCTGTAGTGCCTGTTAAATTAAGAGATCTGCTGGGGTTTTTTTTTATTTATTCTTGATTCAGCTTGAACTGGTGGAGTTGGACAGGATCACCTCCAGAGTTCCTTTCCACTTATGAGTCAGTGGTGGGAAAAAGAGCATTTTAGACACACTGATTGATAGCTGTAGCTCTTCTTAGGGTAAGGAGATGTACAGATAGGCGTGTGCACCTTAAAATAGACAAGCTACTGTTTGTGAAAGAAAAAGGCTATATGCCTGCATGAGTGCATTTGTGCTTGTTTACATGTGTGTTTGAAGCTGATAAACTGGAAGAGCTGGTAAGTCTGACTCTTGAGAGGGAGATGTTGAGTTACTTCTGAATTGGCTGGGAGGGAAATTGTACAATCTTAATGAATAGGAGAGGAACATCAGATTTCTAAGATTATATTTGATCTCCCTTGCTTTATAGCTCAATATTGCAAGTGCCAAAATTGCTTCTTCACCAGCACTGTAACCTAAAGTGGCACTAAAATGCTTTGTCAAATCACAACCTTTATATAATAGGTGACCCAAATCTGCTGGCTCAAGAATAATTAATGAGTTAACATTGCCAAGCAGATAGCTTTGCTGGAGTCCTGGGGCAGACTGTGTCAGTGGAAGAATGGCACCAAAACTTAGAAGAAAAAAATTGGCTTAAATTCCTATTCTATTCTATTCTATTCTATTCTATTCTATTCTATTCTATTCTATTCTATTCTATTCCATGCCACGCCACGCCACGCCATGCCATGCCATGCTATGGCCCTTACCTGTACTTCTCAGTACATCACTTTCTCATGACCCTGCCCTGTCATCCTACATACATGTCTAACCCTGGGTACATGCCACGCAGTGGTACTCCAGCCAGACCCTGAACTACCACTGTCCCCACCCCCATGGGCCACCTGAAGGCTGTGTCTGATCATGGTCTCTGTAAAACACCCTGGTCTTCTTTGGGTTCTCTGGAACAATGCATGTCCTTAGTGTCCCACTTTTTGTAGAGATAAAGCTTTCTAGAGGTAGCAACTGATGGCTTCCTACAACAAATACTTCTAGGATGCACAGAAAATGTGATGCTCTATGTGTGATTGGTGCACAGGACTTAGTTCAAAACCTTTGTATTCCTTTGTAGTAGTGACTTCACTGAGTTTTCTCACTAAGCTGAAACAAACCAAATACATTTTTTGCTTATAGGGGTGTCTGTCCCTAAAGTCTAATTCCTTACCAACCATACACCTATATGAAAACAACAAGTAGAAGATGAGAGGAAATGGGTACAAATTGCACCAGGAGAGGTTTCATGTTAATATAAGTAAGATTTCTTTTTTACAGTGAGAACCATCAATCACTGAAAGAACCCCTCCAAGGAGGTGGTACAGTCCCTGTCTCTGGATGTTCTGAAGATGTGATTGGACAGTGTGCTAGAAAATCTTATCTAAGTTCCCTTTCCTATGAAATATTGGATCAGATGTCTTTTGAGGTCTATTACAATCTGAGCTGTTCTATAATTCTGTGATTCTAAAATAACCTCCCAAACCAAAACCAAACAAATCTGCCACTTATCTAGGGCTTAGGTGAATCAGATTTTATGCTAGGTTTTCACAGATTTTGAATGATTGATGTAAAGTGCTTGGAAATAGCCAAAGAACCCAGTGACATAAAGACCTGGAAAATGTATCATCAGTATTTTAGTGGATCTCTCTGCTAATATTCAAAATAAATTTCATTCTGATATATATTTATCTTTAAGCATATGAATGACCTCCTTTGCTGAAATGAGGATATTCTTCCCATTTGTGTAAATAGAACAGACCCAGTGCTTAAATTCAAGCATATAAAACAGTATTTGGAAATGTGAGGCCTGTATTGGGTAAAGAAAATTTTTAGAAGTAGTGAATATAATTGTTTTATTGAGGGATATTTGAAAGCAAAATATGTTTGATTTATCTTTTTTCCTCCATTTGGATTATCCCAGTTGGTCTCATAGTTGTGAGTTTCTACCTCTTTAAACAATCATGGCCTTACTTATAGTTTTGTATCTACTTTTTCATTCAAGTATTTTATTTTACAGTTCCTCTTATGGTCTCCATCTGCACTCTGTCATACCCGCAACTAGCTAGACCTGGGCCAGAAATTATGTTCTTAAATGTGCTGTGTTGGGCGGGGGGTGGGGGGGGTGGTGATTACGTGTTAAATTAAGGGAATAGCAGTGTGTTGTGATTTTACTCTGATAGGCAGCTAAGTCTTATGCACAGATCACAGTCCTCATGGGTGCACCTGCTCCTAGAAGAGTATTGTCTATGAACCATAGACTTTTTTAGGGATATACCTGCTGCGGCATGAACTTATCCAGAGCCACAGTAATTTTTGTGGTGCAATTGCTCCACTTTAACCTCATCCATGAGCCACAATTCCTTCTGGTGTGCATCAGCTCCACCATGGCACTGCCCATGGCCACAGACCTTTCAAAGGCGTACCTCCTCTGTCATGGATTTATCCACAGGTACAGGCATTTCAAGGTATTCCAGCACAGCTTCAAGCAGTCACTGGCACTTCAAAGTGTAACTGTTGTATCAAGAACTTATCCTTGGGCCACAAGCCCTTCAGAGCTACACCTGCTGCAGCACAGACACAGATGCTACTAGGTGCACCTGCTCTGTTGTGCACTCATCCACAGCCACAATGCCCCAAGGTGTCCTGCTCCTGTGTGCACTCATCCACAAGTTCACAGTCTCTTTGACTCAAGTTCACGCTGGAGTTTTATCCTGTCCAATACAGCAGCACAGAAACTGCAGCGATGCCCTGGCCATCTGCCAGCCCAGGCACATCTCCATGCTGTTATTCAAGTCTTCCTGGCCACAGCAGAGCACAGAGCTCAGCAGCACAACGCTCAGCAGCACAGCAGTACGGTGACCAGCAAAAGCAAGAAGAAGCCTCTAACAAGCACTAGAATCTCATATACAGGATGGCAAGGGAGCCCGATGGCAAGCACAGAAACCTGCTGGTTAATAGCTAAATGATACTAACAGCAGCTAGGAATTCAAACATTCCAGTCAAATCCGTCATTGAGTCAAACCCTTCAAGCCCCATATTGGGTGGCACAAAGGACTGTCTTGGTATAACCCCAGTAGGCAAATAAATACTGCACATTTGCTTGCTCAGAAAGCTCATGGACTGCAACAAAGACTAATAGGTAAAGCAAAAGGAGTGAATTCACTCCTTCCCTGTAGCAGGCGGGTGTTCAGTCATCCTTGGGAAAGCAGGTCGCTATCCTGTGTACCAGTTAATTGGGAAGAAACTCTGAACATCATTCTGTCCTTCCTCCAGCAGCTTTTATTTCTGAGCATAGTGTCATACTGTATAGGATATCCCTTTGGTCAGTTGGGTTCTATTGTCCCAGCTGTGTTGCCTTCAAACTTCTTGCACACCCCCTGACTAGTTGCTGGAGTGGCAGTGTGAGAAACAAAGGAGGACTTGACGTAAGCACTGTGAAGTAATAAGTGTATTCGTGACATTTTCGTCACAAACACAAAACACAGCCCCATAAAAGCTGCTGTAAAAGAATTAGGTCTGCTTTAGCCAAACTCACTGTAGAGCGTTAGTCTCAATGGTTTGATAAAGAATTGGCCTGGGTGGTCCCCAGCAGGCATATGGACCTCAAGTTTCTGTCCTGCTCTCTGGAATTACCAACATACATACGTACATACATACATACATACATACATACATACATACATACATATGATTTAGACATTTTCTGTGTGTGACAGAGACCAAGGAGTTGAAATGTAAATTATAGGCTGTCTTCATCAACCAAAGAAAGAAAGTGTAAAAAAAAGTTTACATAGGAATCAATTACCCAAAGTAATGTGTAATTACATTTCCACTGTTAGTTCTCAGTATTGATGAGTTCATCATAACTTTCCAGTAACAGAGTTAGTGAACCTGTCTTTTAAAAATAGGCCTACATGGTTAAACATTATGCAGTTTTTCTTTCAGCTATCTAAAATTAGCATCTAAGGAGTTACACTTGGGGAGCGATTACTGGTGTTTGACTGTGAAGTGCACAGAAAGCACAAAATTAATTATAAGCAACTTAAATTTTGCAAACAACTTGATGTACCAGTGTTGGGGTTTTGGGGAGTTCCCCTTCTGTTTTGTTCTTTCTTTTCTCTCTTAGAGAATTTTCCCCATAGCGTTGCCAGGACAATAAATTGCCGGTGCTTAAGCNGTGAGTGGTGCTCATGAGATACGAGCCCTTCAGGTGGTATGCAATTCTCAAGAAAAGGATAATATCCAAGTGAATATATGTTATAGCATCATTCTGTCTGTAACAGGGTAGAAATGGTTCTATTCTGCTTGTCTAAATTTAATGTTTTCCTTTTGCATAAACTGATAGCCAGAGATGTTGAAGATAAAAAATAAAAAAGCATACTTGGAGCCATAAAACAGGTAAATAATAAACCCTGCCAAGAAGTGGTTTGAACTTATCTGCCATAAGGTACGGGTTTTCTAGGGTTTTTTTTTTAGTGAGAACTGCAACAGGATTTGTTGTCACAGCTTGTGTGCTGTATACAAATAAACAAATGATTTTAAATATCTTTAATTCCTCAAACAAATATTGATGAATGTTCATCAAAATATTACCAGGAAAAAAAAAACCCCTTCTGAGAAATTTATGTCATTTGTACAGCTTTTTAATGGTAGAATTACTGAATGGAAGAAAGTAATATCTGAGTATCTAAATGGAGACTAAGATACGTTCCTTTTCCACAAGAGTAACCCACAGATTGTAACTGTAAACTTGGCATTTACTGATAAGTTTCAGAGTGACTACAAAATTATAGTGTCTAGAATATCAGTGGACAGTAATGTGGTTAAGCCACAAGTGAAAAATGTAGACTTCAGTGCTGACCTCAGTACCTGGGAAAGGTGCATCATCATGTAGAAATTTGTACACCTTTTCCCCAGGAAAAGTAGCTTGCTCTATTGATGGATGAGCCTTGTCTCTGAGTCTGTCAAACCACTACTAAATTAATCAAGAATGGTATCTATTTTATAAATTTACCTTCCTGAAGGTCTGGTTTGTAGACACCAGTTTACTCGGTGGATATTGTAATACATTTTCAGCTATCAAACAGTCCCTTTGCTTTTTTATTCATTGCAATATGTACAAACAAATTTAGAGACTGCCCTTCTCTTTGCTGCAAAAAAGATATGAAAGCTGAGAATGTACTTTTGGAACAATTTACTGGTGTATTCTAAAAAAACATATACCTGCTTAGATCTCTGAAAGTCATTTTAAAATAGTGTATCTGCAGATGTGGAACCTGCAGCACTTCTGGAATCAGAAGCAAAACTGAAATAAATGAGAAAACAGAAGCTAGAGGAAAAACAAGTCTTCAAAACTTTAGTCTCCAGTAAATGATCAGTACATTTTGTTGTAGTTTGTATAAAATATTAGGAAAATATTCAGTATGCTTATTTCATTGAAATAAATGTAATTATGACTTTCCTCCAGTTTGAATGGTGCACTGACAGTAAACAGAATGTTAAAAATAAGTCAAAGGATTCTGCATGGGAGTTATTGCTGTAGAAGCAAATATGAGATTCTTAAAATGAAAAGCCTAGAGAAGTGTGGAAGGCCTGATTATTCTGCATGGAAATGGTGGGCCACTTAGAAGATTAAATGAAAATCTATAAATTTTAATAAGATTACGTTATCCCTGTTATAAATGAAAATGCCCAA